>AWOL01S0005573.1:18724-64354 GCA_000715115.1 Nicotiana otophora | reverse complement strand
CCTTTTCCCGGTTGAATTGGGACCTCGAATACTTGGTATTGTGAGTTGGCTTCGTGAAGGATACTCCATATCTTCCCGAAAAGGTTTCAGGAGACTGACATGGAAAACAGGATGGATTTTCCACCAAGCTGGGGTATCCACCCGGTATGCAACTTTCCCAATGCGCCTTTCAATGGAAAAGGGTCCAATATATCTTTGCAATAGGCGAGGGTCATGGACCCCTGCAATCAAGTACCGCTTTGGGATTTTGACCATTACTTTGCCTCCCACTTGGTATTCAACAAAGCGGCAATTCTGATCAGCATGCCTCTTCATCCGCTTTTGGGCTTTGACAAGATAGCTCCGCACTATCTCCAAATTTTTCTTCCATTCTTTTGAGAAGCTAGCAGCCCGAGGAGATTTTGACATGTTTGGTGTGTTCACTGTGTGTGGGAGTAGCGGTTGCTATCCGATAACAATTTCAAAAGCACTTTTGTTGGTACTTGAGCTCTTTTGTGAATTGAAACACAGTTGAGCAGCATCCAGAAGCTTCACCCAGTTCTTCTGTAATCCGGTCACATAGTACCGGAGATATTCCTCTAGCATGCCATTGAATCGCTCCGTCTGGCCATCAAATTGCGGATGAAAACCTGAGCTACGACTCAATTTTGACTCGAGACACTTAAAGAGTCGGGACCAAAAATTGCTAGTGAAGCGTGAGTCGCGATCACTAACAATATCTTTAGGCAGGCCCCAATATTTGACGACATGAGAGAAGAATAGTCAAGCTGTATCTTCTGCTGATATATATTGTGGGGCTGCTATAAAGGTAGCATACTTGGAAAACCGATCTACCACAACCAAGATAGTTGTAAGATCTCCGACCTTGGGCAATCCGGTGATGAAGTCCAGGGAAACGCTTTCCCAAAGTCTTTTTGGGACAGCTAGTGGTTCCAAGAGCCCTGCCTGCGTCAAGCGGTCTAACTTATCCTTCTGGTATACTAGACAAGTCTTCACATACTGAGCGATGTCATCGACCATTTGAGGCCAATAATGTGCACGGCGAAGCAATGCCATGGTGCGTTCCTCACCGGGATGACCGGCCCACAAAGTATTGTAGCATTCCGCCAGAAGTGCCCTTCGCAGATCTCCTCCTTTAGGAACATAAAGTCGGTTCCCTTTCACTTTCAGGAAACCATCTTCAGTGTAGAACTGGAGAGTCTTGCCCTATCCTACCAAATCAACCAAATACTGTGCAGCAGGATCCTTGATGAGTAGATCCTGTATCTGGTCTTTTATGGTGGTGGTTACTTCGCCTCCCTTTAGGGTGGCGAGTACACACACCGATGCTAGATTAGCTCTCCGACTAAGTGCATCAGCAACATGATTGGTCTTCCCACTTCGGTACTCCAGGTTGAAGTGAAATTCCGCTAGGAGTTCCTGCCACCTAGCCTGTCGACCATTCAGCTTTGGCTGGGTCATGAAATGGCTAACGGCTGTGTTGTCTGTCTTGACCACGAATGGGGCTCCCAGTAGATAATGCCTCCAAAGGCGTAAGCAATGAACGACAGCCAATAATTCTTTCTCATGGGCGGCATAGCGCCGCTCTGCATCCTTCAGTTTCCGGCTCTCGTACGCTACGGGATGCCCTTCTTGTAGCAATACTCCATCAAGTGCATAGTCGGAGGCATCCGTTTGCACTTCGAATGGCTTGGCCAATTCAGGGAGGTCCAAGACTGGGCTACTAGACATAGCCATTTTCAATGCGTCGAAGGCCTCTACCCGCTTGGGGCTCCAATCCCACGGTGTGGCCTTCTTGATAAATTCTGTCAGCGGCACTGCAATGAGAGAGTAACTTTTCACAAAACGCTGATAGAAGTTGCATAGTCCAAGGAACGACCTCAAGGCATGGATATCCTTAGAAGGCGACCATTCTGTGATGGCCTGAATCTTCTGCTGGTCCATCTTGATCTGCCCTTCCTCGATGACATGTCCGAGGAAGTCAATTTGTTTCTGAGCAAAGGAGCACTTGGATAGATTCGCATATAATTCGTCCTCCCGCAATCGGGCTAGGACCTTCCGCAAATGCGCCAGGTGTTCTTCTAGTGTCTGGTTATATACCACAATGTCATCCAAATAAACTATGATGAATTCATCAATGTATTCTCGAAAGACTTGGTTCATCAAGATGTAAAATGTGGCTGGCCCATTAGTCAAGCCAAAGGGCATAACCAGGATGTCGTACGACCCATATCTTGTCACACAGGTCGTCTTGTGCTCATCACCCTCTGCAATCCAAACTTGCCAATAACCTATCCTCAGGTCTATTTTTGTGAATACCGTCGCACCACCCAGTCTATCAAACAAGTCTGCCATTAGCGGAATAGGGTACTTATGTTTCACGGTGATTTTGTTTAGAGCCCGGTAATCCACGCAGAGTCATAAACTACCATCATGTTTCTTTTAGAATAGCACAGGGGATCCGTATGGGGACTTGGAGGGCACGATGATCCCTGTGTCTAGCATTTCCGTCAATTGTCTCCGAAGCTTGGTGAGTTCGGGTTGTGACATTCTGTACGGCACCGGGGCAGGTGGCTTTGCACCCGATACCAACTCAATCTCATGGTCCACAGTTCGCCTAGGCGGAAGACACTTTGGCATGTCTTGTGGCATGATGTCTTCAAATTCCAGAAGCAACTCCTTCACGGGTGCAGGAATGGGACCCGAGGAGCATTCTATATATTCCATGCAGAGGGTAGCCAGGAACGTGGGTTCATGTCTTTTTACCCCCTTCTTCAACTGCAAGGCCGAGATGTTCTCGGCTGCCATTTTCATGGGAATGCATGGAATAATGCAAGGCTTAGCTCCATTTTCTCCTATTATCAGTAGCAAGTCGGCATACGGTGCGGGCATGGTATTAGTCTGTCTCAGGAATTCCAACCCCACTATCAACTCGAAGTCATCTATGATCACCACTCGAAGTTTCACCGGTACATCTTTGGCTATTCCACCCACTTGCTGAGGTGGTGAGTTGATAGCCTTAACACGACCTTTTCCCTTTCCTACAACTAGGCCAAGGCGCTCCACCTGAGTCGGGGCTAAGTAGTTGTGGGTAGCACCCGTGTCTACCATCGCCCGAATGGGCTTGCCATTCACCTTCATGTCAACGAACATTAAGGTCCTCTCTTGATGAGGAGGAGTCCTCTCGTTCGCCTTCTTTTTCCCTTTCTTGGCGATTGGACAGGTGTCCTTCTTCTTACGGATACCAACACTGGTTCCCGCTAGGGGCTCAGAAATAGAGCCAACAATGGCATTGAATACACCAACTGGTTTGGTCTAGTCCGCATCATCGGCATCGTCATCCGTCCCATCCTCAAAAGCTTGATGGGCATTCATCTGTGCATGTGGGCATTCATTATTCCAATGTGGTCCGCCGCAATGACGGCATCCTGAGAGGGGTTTCCTCCCCCGATCATTGTTGTTAGATGCAGCGCTAGTACTGCTTGAAGAGGTAGACTTAGATTTAGTTTCACTCTGGTCTCCTCCACTTCTGCTAGGGCCACCAGTGTTCGGCTGGCCTCCTTTGTATCCACCTCGGACAGGTTGTTGAGGCATGTCTTTCCGGGCTTCCACTTGATAATCCCCAAGGCACTCCATGCGGGCATAAGGTTTCAACCCTTCCAGGAAGGTGAAGAGTTTGTCTTTGTCCTCCATGTCACGGATGCTCAGCATGAGCGCAGAGAATTTCCGCACGTAATCCCACACTGATTTGGTCTGGCAGAGCTCCCGTAGCTTTCTCCTAACATTGTACTCAACATGTTTGGGGAAGAACTGTAGGTGTATGGCTGCCTTCAGTTCTGCCCATGTCTCGAGGGCATCTTCACCAGCCTTGATGGCTTCGTATTTCACCCGCCACCAGAGTTTGGCATCACCCTTAAGATACATGGAGCAGTTGCTACCTTCTTAGCTTCTTCTAGGCCCCCCACGGCATCGAAGTATTGTTCGATGTCGAAGATGAAGTTCTCCACTTCTTTGGCATTCCAAGCTCCACTGTATGGCTTTGGCTCAGGAATTTTCAATTTTTGGGCCATAGGGGCGAGGTTCACAATACCTCTGATTTGGTTTCCACCTCCTAGAAGTAGGACTTGTAAAGCAGCATTGACAACGTTGAGCTGGCCTGTCAAGTTGTCTATAGTTTGTTGCATGGCAGTCACCCTGTCTGCCTCTTGTGCCCTGTTGGCTAAATCCTCGGCGCGCTCCTGTTGGAGGACCTCAAATTTACCAAAACTTTTGGCTGCCTCTGTGGCTGCCGTTTGCCGGTCTCCTTCAGAGTCGCGACTGATGTTTTTTATGTCAACTTCGGCCTGGATCAGTCTGCGGTCCAGGTCGTCCAACCTTTTCACTAAGATAGTCTTTAGGTCAGGCACCATTTCCACGATGGGCCGTAATGCGTCAACCATTCCCTCAAGGGTCGCGATGCGATCCCCATAATTCACCATGGTCAGAAATGGTGGTAATTGCAATGTAATCCCTCGTCCGATGTTGAGCCTAGGCTCAGATACCAACTGTTACGCGACACCTTCCTGAAGTTCCTTGGAAGGGTGACGTAAGGCTAAGAAACCGATGTCAGTGCGATTGCTGTCCACCAACTGAGGTCCCTCTGTACGCTAGACTAGATTGTCAGTGCCGTACGTGAAAACCAATGTCGTGATCAATTGAAAGAGAGAGAAGAAAAGAGAATTGATAATGAAAGAAAGCTTGATTGCATTGAATGAAAGCTATTACAGAAAAACAACACGGTGTCGGGGGAGAGAGACACCAGTACAGAGAATTGTTTGCTTGCTTGAAAGTTTGATTGCTTGGTCCCCTTAATAATAAACCAAAGTTACATGACTAGACCTATGAAAGCTGAAAAATCACACTTAAAGAAAATACAGCAAAACTACTCTATATTTACAATGAAAAGGACTTAGTCTTCTACAAAGAAGAAACAAGTCTGTTGGCAACAACTTTGTCTTTAGCATCAGGGTCTTCGCGCATGGCATTATCTACACGCGCGGCGCTGTTGTCATCTGCCTATGGCTGGGCGCTGGCGATGGCTATCGGTGGGGCGACAGAAGCACATGCGCGCTTGTCACTTGGAGCTGCCGAGACCAAGGGGCCGACCGTGGCGACGGGCGTTGGGAAGCTGGCCACGACGCCACGAGGCGCGTCCAAGGGGTCATGGGGCATGGCTGGAAAGCTGCCCATGACAGTACATATGGAATAGTACTAGTATGAATGACAAAACACCCTCTCAATAGAATGATAAATAATACAAACAAGAATATCATAATATCAACGGAAGCCTTAAACAACATCAAACCTCAATTTAGGATCATGACAGTGTTAAAATTAATTTCCATATCTCGCATTGGGAGATTTTAATATCGATATATCATTTTTCACAATACCATTATCCACAATACCAATATTCTTAATACCAATATTCACAATACCAATATTCACAATACCAATACCACCGTACTCTCAGCACGGAGTCCGATCACGATCCGATCAGCTAGGCTATCTCATTAGAGACATCAACCACGATTACTCTCAATATCAATACCACTGTCTTTAACACGGAGTCTGATCACGACTCGATCGGCTAGGCTATCCATTAGGGACATCGACCACAATCACCATTCCAATTATATTTTCCAGCACAATCACCACCATGTGTGCGGTATGGTGTCCGATCACGAACCGATCGGCTAGGCTGTCTTATTCGAGACATCAACCTTTTTATATCAACCATCGCATCTCATACTTCTTTCACCTCTTTTTATTTTATTGGCACTAATGGCCATAATTATATAATCATTCTTGGCACGTTGGTCGTATTTAGTATTTCATGCTCACCTTTTCACTTTCAAACATCAACATCATCATCACCACTAACAACAATTCAAATCAAGGTATGTAGTACACATGTGAGTAATTAAAAGTCTAAGGCACATAGATATATTTCACAAAATTTGGGATAATAGCCTTCGTTTGAACTTGACTTGAAGTCGAAACATTATTAATGCACAACCCATACTTGAACCCATCCTCAATTGATAACATAACATGAATAAAGCATTTAGGATACTTGTTGAACATATATCTTTCAACACAAACTTACTCGGAATAGCCAATTCTATCATGGACCACTCGGGACTTACATAAATATCGTGGGATTTAATTCCAAGAGAAGAGTTTAGACAACATACCTCAATTGAGCTTCCTTAAACTCTAAAATATTCCTGCATTCTTAGCAACTTCAATCTATTGTAGAAATATAACAAACTGAACCAAAATTAGGAAGATGATCATGGTTCTAGCTCATTTGAGCATTTTATCAAACACTAGGTGTGCATTAAGGTTTCAAGGCCCTTTTTATGGAGGATTCCTGCATCCCATAACCCATTCTTTACCATGCTTAGTTCAAAAATCTTCCTACACCCCTTGATATCACATGCATGTAAAATAAACAACTCTCATGCCTAAAAATTATCTTGCTAATTATCCATTTTCAGATAATTTCAAAATTAGGGGTTAGGGTGTGGAATCTTACCTCTAGGATGAAGACCTTATGGGTTATCCTTGTTAATCTTCCAAGATTCGAGCAAGAATTGAAGAATAATTATTGAGGAATACCTTCTCACTCTAGGGAACTCTCTCTCACTCTAAAATGTCAGATTTTAGCTTAAAACTGGCCCAAAGCGTGTATTTAACGAAGTAGGGTCGGGTTTTAAAACCCAAAAATGAAGCTCCGGAACAAGGTCTGCGATCGCATATGTGATTGCATAATCAATATGCGAACCGCATATCGGCCGCATAATTGGTGTCCAAAACTGGCAAAAATCTGCCTGGGTCTGTGGTCACTATGCGCCCCATAGACCTGTTCCGCGGTCGTATAATGAACCGCAGAATAAGTGTGCGGTCGCATAGTCGACCGCAGAATGGCATCCAAAACTGCCCCTCTCCTGCCTCACTCTGCGGCCATTATGCGGTCCGCAGAGTGATTCTGCCGTCGCATAATGGACCGCAGAAATGCATTTTTCTGCCAAAAAGTTTCCTTTATCCCTCAGTGCATTGTTCAACCAAAAAGGTCCGAGTCGTGGCTCGCAAGCTCGCCGTGAATAATTTATACTTCCTCAAACACGTAAACCCAATTTATACAAGAATTTCTACGGGGCCTTACAATTGAGGAATTACGAAGAGATGCAACAAATTCAATTAAGGATAAACAACGAAAAAGATAATCATAACCTCAGATAAGGATAGACAATTACAAAAGAGATAGTAATAATTTCAATTAAGGATAAGCAATTAGGAAAGGATGGCTTGGCAATCGAAGAGAAAACAACTTCAGTTAAGGAACACAAGAGTCAAATAGGAAATAAGGGTTGAAGATGAAACAATTAATTTCAATTAAGACACATAGAGGTGAAACTAGTAAATGGGGAACTTAACATAACAAAACAACTTCATATCTAATGAACATAAGAACCTAAGGGGCCTAAAAGGTCAACCTTTCACAAATAAGTTCAAGCACATACTCGTCACTTCGCGTACACGGACTTCACATGACACATTTAGAACCATAGACTCAAATCCTAAAGGGTAGTTTCCCCCACACAAAGTTAGGCAAGATACTTACCTCAAACCACACTCAATCAGTCAATTAGTAGGCTTTTTTCCTCCATTTCTAACTCCGAATGATTTGAATCTAGTCAAAACAATTTCATACTATAATTATAACTATATGAAACTAATTTAAATAATAAAATAATGATCTTAGCTAAGAATTGAAAAATCGCTCCAAAAGGTCGACCCGGGACCAAGTCTCGGAACCCGGCCAAAATTACAAAAACCGAATATCCATTCGATATCAAGTTCAACCATACCAAAACTATCAATTTCGGACCTCAATAAATCCTTCAAATCATCATTTTACATTTTGAAAGATTTGGCAAATTTTTCCCAAATTTCCAACTTAATTCACTAATTAAATGATGCAAATAGCAATGGATTCATAAAGTATAACAAGATTCGGGTAGAGAACACTTACCCCAATGAGTTTCTTGAAAAAACAACGAAAGATCTCCCAAAACCGAGGTCTAGAACTCAAAATATGTTAACAATATCAAACCCTCGACATATAAGATTCTGCCCAGAACTTTCGCATTTGCGGACAAGGAAGCGCATATGCGCTCTCGCATTAACGAGAAAACGTTCGCATCTACGAACTCAACTGGCCAGCCCAGTGGCCGCACCTGCGACTCCGCAGAAGCACACAAGCAGCCGCAGAAGCGGACTTATTCGCATTTGTGATCGTTGGGCCGCAAAAGCGGCCATCGCACCTGCGTGCCCAAACTCCGCAGAAGCGAGAAGCTCCCAGGCCACTATGATCGCAGAAGTGACCAAGCTCACGCAGAAGCGCAGCCGCACCTGCGCTCCAAGACGTCGCAGGTGCAAAGCACCAGAACTAGACCTGATCACAAGCATGAAAATCATCCGAAACACACCCGGGGCCTGCGGGACCCCGTCCAAGCATACCAACAAGATCCATAACCTAATACGGACCCACTTGAGGTCTCAAATCACATCAAATAACATTGGAACTAAGAAACGCACCATGAATCGAACTTATGAAATTTCGAATATTCAAACTTCTAAAACCATGTCGAAACATATCAAATCAACCCGGAATGACGTTTAATTTTGGATGCAAGTTCCAAATGACATAACGGAGCTAATCCAACTCTCGAAATCGCCTTCCGATCCCTATATCACCAAAGTCAACTCTCGGTCAAACCCCTCAACCTTCCAAAAACTTTAAGTTTTCAATCTTCGTCGAAATTCTTTAAATTACCCTACGGACCTCCAAATCCAAATCCAGACGACGCCTAAGTCCAAAATCTCCATACGAGACTATTGGAAACATAAAAATTCTATTATGGAGTCATCTACACAGAAGTCAAATTTCAGTCAACTCTTACCGCTTAACCTTCTAAAATACGAATCTTTCTTCCATATTAATCCCGAATCATCCGAAATCCGAACACGACTACGCACGCACGTCATAACATATAATACGGAGCTGCTCGAGACTTTAAGCCACTGAATGGAGTGCTAATACTCAAATTGACCGGTCGGGTCGTTACAACATTTCATTCTCTATTACAGTTACAACAATACATAAACAATAGAATGGGAGGAAAAAAGAACCAAAGTAATGAGATAGAAAAGCAAAAAGAAAAATGAAAAAAATAACTATGTGGTTTTAAAGAAATGTCAAACATATGAACTTGACTCCCAGGATAGCATAATGTCAAGTTCTGCAGATTGGTATAATTGTTTTTGCAGAGAAGAGAGGTAGGTTAAGAATCTGATAGGAGAATGTTGTAGCTGCAAAAATAGAATGATCACTTTATCACTTATAGCCAACTGCATGTCCGTTACGGCAGTGTCTTCATGTCCCAAACATCTACTTTTTCCTGGTACAACAAACTTATTCTTCAACTAATTAAATTACTCTATTAAAAAACCAAAAAAAAGAAAGTAAGAAAATACTGCAGAACTATAATTAGTATCCTTTAAATTAATTTAGCCGATAACATGCAATGTACTAACCAAGAAGAAAAATAGTAGTATTTAACAGAAAAGAGTGAAAAGGCAAAAATGAAAAGAGAAAAAAATAAATCATCATGGCATGTTAGTTGAGAG
The DNA here is from genome assembly GCA_000715115.1 of Nicotiana otophora. NCBI lineage: Eukaryota > Viridiplantae > Streptophyta > Magnoliopsida > Solanales > Solanaceae > Nicotiana > Nicotiana otophora. Next base: position 54,616 of record AWOL01S0005573.1, on the reverse strand, counting down.
TGGGAGTCTTGTTCACATTTTATGGACTATGGTCAGATTCGATATTTGTGAGGGTTACTCAAACCAAAGGAGGTATGAGATTATTATATAGAGAAGCTGAAGATACATATTTAATCGTAAGGGAGTTGGAGAGCATGTTTTTTAAACCAAAGAACGCAAATAGATATGGAGGTTTTTTTTGTAACTCTTGAGACATAATGAGATGTAATAAATAAGGTAATTAATTTTGAATTTTAAAACAAATTAAATGAAAATGATGAAAGGACTCTTGGTGCCATATTCGTTCTAGTAAAATAATGATATTGGTCTTAAAGGTTTATAATATTGATTAGGTACTAAAGAGGGTGGTAAACATTGAGTAATTGCAACAAAAGAGTAGCGTATAAAGATTGAGTGTATTAATTGTAAATTGAAAGGAATGAAGCTTTTTTGACCAAACAAATCCTAAAAAATGAGAAAAAAGATAAATGGCAATCTTGGTCTTAGAGATGTGCCAAGCCATCTTTTCTATTATAATATACATATATATATATATATATATATATAAACTATGAAATTGATCCAAACAACCTTTGGCTTTTCCTCTTCCTTTCTTTTCAAACGTAACCTCTGCCCATTCTATCCCCTTTAGGAGTAATATCTTGCATTGAAAAATGAAACTATTAATTGCCACATTAATTACTCATAATCTATAGTTGTGTGGATTTCAAAATATTGATAGATTCTTCCTCGAAGAATACCTTCATACATCGTAAGCTTTTCTAGACATTTATTGGGAAGTAATTTTACTCTTAGGTTAGAGGGTAATTTGGTTATTCAGTTTTTTAAAGAAATTTTAGTAAACTAACTTCAGCTAAAAGGGTTCATGCTTATAATATGGTATGATATGATTATATGATTACTGGTAAACAAAGGACTTGTACCTAAAAGTTTGTAAAATTCAACTAAACGGCTTGAGCCGAAATGTTTGAAGCCTGATTTTCTTACGAGTTATCAATGCTACACCAATTTTCTTGGAATAGGGATGGAACGTTCTATAAGTCTTAAGCATATTGTTTTAGTGAATAATAATATTTACATTATGGGTGTGGAACTAATAGTGTTAGGGTTTTGCTGTTAGTTTTGCGAAATGAGAAACCATGATTTTAGTTTCTTGCTTTGTGGAAAATTTGCAATTACACGCTTGATGCTACTATTTCTCTTTTTATTTTTATCGACCATGCTGGTATTTTGAAAACTAGATTTTACGTACAAAAAGTATATCCACACTCAATTTCTTTCGTGAAAATTGTTTTGAAAAACAAAAAAAATCATTACTTTTCCAGAAGAAACCAAGAATTTCAAGCAAAACGCCTTAAAGTCTGACCGTGAAAAGTTAAATACGAATAACGAGATTCTTGATAATAAGTTTTTACAAAAGTTTGTACTTATCATAATACATGTAATTTTGTAAATCACATTTATAAAGATTGTTCCTGAAATTTATTATCCTTCAGCATTGAGTTACATCTATTTTAAGAAAGAACATATATCCTTATAATCGAAGTTCAGATCGGTGATGACTTTATATTTTACTCCTTAAATGAAACCTAGTATACTATTTTGGGAGATTATTGTTTGACAAAAAATAGTGATCCTTGGTTCAAATAATTATATCTATGTATTAAGGGGTTAAACCTAATTAATAATAATATTTTTAGATGTGAGTTAAGAAAGCGTGATTAATGTTGAATAGATCTGGTAGAAGAATAATAATAGTGTGTGACAATCATCTCAAATAGTGTGAATAATAAATGAGCAATAAATAGCATGAACATTAATACAAGGCATTTGGGTAAATAAAGAAAAGATTCACCCAATAAAAGAGAAGATGGATATTATTCCTTCTAACAATGATGAATGATAAACAAATCATTGAGTGTTCGAATTACCCTCGGAACTGGTGGGAAGTGTGGAATAATGTGGACAAGAATCTTGATAAAAATGTGTTGTTTGTCTCTTGGTTACAGAGAGAATCTTTTTTTTATCCAAGTATCTTCTTACAAATGAATATTGCATACCCTACATCACTGTTTCTTTTCCTATATATATATATATGAGACATACCCTAATAGTACAAGTGCAGAGAATATCTACTAGAATATTCTCTTTAATATCCTATTTTAAAACCTAGCCGCTACAGCTCTTCTAAATGTGCTCGATTTCGTCCATTGTTGGCATCTTGACCACGAACATTGCTGCTTCCTAGTCGCCCTCGACTGACCCATTCGTCACTGAGTACATGAGCATCTATATGATAACATAGTCTGACTAATACCAACACTGTCTGGAAATATAGAATAATACAAATAATCGAAAGGAAAGAGAGTCAAGATCTGCGGACGTCAAGTAGCTACCTCGATAGCATCCAACAGATAATCTCCCCAAAACTAGCAACCACCGTGTTCGGAAGTACCTGAATCTGCACACGAAGTGTAGAGTGTAGTATGAGTACAACTGACCCCATGTACTTAATAAGTAACAAGACTAACCTTTGGGCTGAAAGTAGTGACGAGCTCCACAGGTACAGTCCAATATATAAGTAACTGTACGAAAATGTAAGCATGCTTTCAAGTTCAACAGTTAAACTCAGTACAAATAAAATATATAAATTGTGAATGATATGAGGAATGTGACATCTCTATATCTACATGCCAAGGTACATGCTGTATGTGATGCACCTCTGTGGAAAACCTCGTGCATTCACAATCTCAAAATACTCAATCACTCAGTACTATACATGGCCATCCAGCCTAGGGAAGATCCATCCCGTATATATACACATCAACTGATAATCAGTCAATCAGTATTGTATAAGGTTAATCCAACCTAGGGGAAGATCCATCCCTAGATATAAATGATTCGGGCAAGATCCATGTCCAGGGAAGATTCATCCCTCAATATCAATGAACCGCGCTCATTATGGGGAGTGCAGACTGCGGAGGGGCTCCTTCAACCCAAGCCCTATAACAGTCAGATCCATGCATAAATAAATAAAACATGTTGCGGCGTGCAGCCCGATCCCATATAATATGTAATGACCCAAAATGTCATCTTTAATTTAAATATTCATTTCTATGTTCTAAGGCCTCAAAAAGTACTATTTATCATTCATCGACTTACGTGCGCAGCCCGTAAATTTACCAAAAAGTTTTTATGTGAAAAATGGATTAAAATGTGAAATAGAGCTTTAAAACTCAATTGAGTTGACTTTGGTCAATACTTTTAGCAAACAGGCTCGTATTAGTATTTTGACAGTTCCGGTAGGTCCGTATCATGATTTGGGACTTGGGCATATACCCGAAATTTCATTTGGAGGTCCCTAGCTTGAATTATCGCTAGTTGGCGAAAAGTAGAAGCTTAAAGGCTTAAAGATTTCAAAGTTTGACCACAAATTGACTTTTATTGATATCGGGATCGGTATCTAGTACTGAAAATTTTCATAGATCAGTTATATCATTTATGACTTGTGTGCAAAATTTGAAGTCAATCAGACTTGATTTCATAGGTTTCGGCATCGAATGTAGAAGTTAAAAATTATTAAGTTTCCTTACCCAGGATATACTTATTCCTATGTATCCTCATACTTTGCTTCATATTTGGTTGTGACTCTTGATTCTTTGATTGCTTCTGTGCACGCGTCCACACCGGTGGGAGATTCTGTCGCTGTAGATCATGTCTATCATTCGTGCGTGGTTACTATTGGGAGTCTCGAGACTAGTGTGAATATTCTACGTCTCGACATAGTAGATTTTGACGTCATACTGGGTATGGATTGGCTGTCACCTTATCATGCTATATTGGATTGTCATGCCAAGACGGTGACCTTAGCAATGCCAGGGTTACCTCGATTAGAGTGGAAAGGAACTCCTGGTCATTCTACCAGCATGGATATTTCTTATATGAAGGCTCGGCGTATGGCCGAGAAGGGGTGTCTAGCCTATTTGGCTTATATTCGTGATCCCAGTGCGTATGTTCCTTCTATGGACTCAGTACTAGTTGTTCGTGAATTTCCAGAAGTATTTCCTACAGATTTGCCGGGGATGCTACCCGATAGAGATATTGACTTCTATATTGATTTGGCTAAGGGCACTCAACCTATTTCTATTCCACCATACCGTATGGCCCCACCGAAGTTGAAAAAATTAAATGAGCAGTTACAAGATTTGCTTGATCAGGGATTCATAAGACCTAATGTTTCGCCCTGGGGTACACCCGTGCTATTTGTAAAGAAGAAAGATGGTTCAATGCGAATGTGTATAGATTATCGGCAGTTGAACAATGCTACTATCAAGAACAAGTATCCATTGCCAAGAATTGATCACTTATTCGATCAACTTCAGGGTGCCAAGGTATTTTCGAAGATTGACTTGAGGTCTGGCTATCATCAGTTGAAGATTGGAGCATTATGAAAGACAGTTTTTCGGACTCGGTATGTGCATTATGCATTTCTAGTGATGTCATTTGGGATGACAAATGCCCCAACAATATTTATGGATTTGATAAACTCGGTATTCAAACCTTATTTGGATTCTTTTGTGGTTGTATTCATTGATGACATCTTGATTTACTCCAGCAGTAGAGAGGAACATGGGCAACCTCTTCGGACTGTACTTCAGACTTTGAAGAATAATCAGTTATATGCCAGATTTTCAAAATGCCAATTTTGGTTAGACTCAGTTGCCTTTTGGGGCATGTTGTATCGGCATAAGGAATAAAATTGGATCCTAAGAAGATTGAGGCAGTTCAGAATTAGCAGACCTACTTCAACTACAGAGATCCGGAGATTCCTAGGTTTGGCAGGTTGTTATTGCTGGTTTGGGGAGGGGTTCTCATCTATAGCATCTCCATTGACCAAATTGACCTAGAAGGGTGCCCCATCTTGATGGTCAGATGAATGTGAGTTGAGATTTCAGAAGCTCAAGACAGCTTTGACTACGACGCCAGTGTTGGTATTTGTAATGATGCGACCGGTCATTTTGAGTATTTACACTTCGCTCGGTTGTTTGAGGGCATGAGTAGCTCCGTATGATGTATTATGACCTATGTGAATCGCCGGTTTTGATTTTCAGGTTATTAGGAATCGAATTGGAAGAATGTATTTCATTGTTAAAGCTTTAAATTGGGAGAGTTGATCAAGTTTGACCTTTTGTGAATTTGAACTCGGAACAGAGTTTTGATGGTTTCGTTAGCTCTGTTGGGTGATTTTGGACTTAGAAGCGCGTCCGGATTATGATTCGGAGGTCCGTGGTTGATTTTGGCTTGAAATGGCCAAAGTTAAATTTTTAGGAAATTGACCGGGGTGTTTGACTTTTTGATATCGGGGTCAAAATCCGATTCTGAAAATTGGAATAGCTTTGTTATGTTATTTGGGACTTGTGCGCAACATTTGAAGTCATTCTGGATTGATTTGCTATGTTTCGGCACGAATTATTGAATTTGAAAGTTCAAAGTTCATTGATTTCGATTTGAGGTGAGATTAGTCGTTTCGATATTGGTATGCATGATTGGAGGCTTCGAGTAGGTCCGTGTTATGTTATTGGACTTGTTGGTATATTCGGACGAGGTTTGGATTATTTTCACTTCTTATTGCATTGCTAAAGGATGTTGGTTCTGGTATGATCACACCTGTGTTTTTGTTTGCGCATGTGTGACAAAGGCATCACAGATGCGAGATAAGAGCTGGATGAGGTGGCCCACAGAAGCGGGCAATGCGCGCAGAAGCGCGACTACATGTGCGGTCCTAGACATCGCAGAAGCGATCATGGCTGGCCAAGCCGTTCTTGTAAATGCGAGATTTTTCCGGCAGAAGCGAAGGTCGCAGATGTGACCTCTTGTCCGCAGGTGCGGATTGACTGGGAAGAACCATTTAAGTTCGAGGGTTCGCGATTTTTCACCCTTTTGGGGATTTTGGAGCACGGTTTAGGCTACTTTTGGAGAAATGATCATTAGAAATATTGGAGTAAGTGTTCTACACTTGGTTTTGATCTTATTCCATGAATCTACCTTCGTTTTTGGTAATTGGATCGTGAATTTTAAAGAGGAAATTGGGGGTTTTGGCCTAAAGTTTCATAATATGAATCTTTGAGTTTTGAACATTGAATTGGAGTCACATATGAGTGAAACTAGTGTGGTTGGATTCGTAATTAAATGGGTTGTCGGATTTTGTAAATTTTGTCGGGTTCCGAGGTACGGGCCCGGGTTGGGCTTTTGGCCGATTTTGGACTTTTGATTTAAGATTTGATCTTTTTCGATCGGAATTGGTACAATTAGCATTGTTTGATGCATTTGGTTAGTTTCGAGCCATTCGGAGGTCGGAACGCGCGGGATGGCATCTTTGGAGCATCGGTTGGCTTGCTCAGCATTGGTATTGGCTTGTTCGAAGTAAGTAACTCTTCTAATCTTAGTACTGAGGGTATAAAACTCTAAAATACGTGTTATGCGATTGGTATTGAGGTGACGCACATATTAGGTGACGGGCGTGTGGGCGTGCACCATGTGAATTGGGATTATGTTGCTTCCATGGCACTGTATAGTGGTCCTACTTTATTGATATCCGTGTTTTCACCATGTGATAAAGTAGTTAAGTTGTCAATCATACTAGATATCATGTTTAGGCATTATGTCGATATTGTTTGGACCCATAGTGGCCGTTTCTTACTATCATCTCACTAATTTCATTGATTTTTTGTATTCAGTCATATTCATGCATTCATATTATATCTCAGTTTCAGTTATTTATTGATACATCATATCATTGTTGTCGGGCCAGTTTCACGACATTGTGAGCCCGTGAGTGAGACTGGAGAGATTGATGACTGAGTGAGGTCGGGGCCTTGTTTGTGAGGATGTTGTCACTATAGCACGTGAGTTGTTCGTGCGATTCCAGATTTTGATATTATAGGATGTGAGTTGTCCGTGCAGCACGTGAGTTTTCCGTGTGATTCCATATATTGATATTATGGCACGTGAGTTATCCGTGCATCACGTGAGTTGTCCATGCGAATTATAGCGCTTGGGCTGAAAAGAGCCCCTCCGGAGTCAGCACACCCTTAGTGAGCTCAATCGACTATAAATATGGATCGGGTTGTACGCCGCAGCGGGTATCGTACATCGCTAAGTGATTGAGTGTGCTGAGCATAGTGAGAGAGAATGCGAGATAGTGAGATTGAGTACTCTGAGAGCGTAAGTGCATGAGCTCATCATCGAGATGCATTGCATTTGACATGCGTACTTGAGATACATGCATAGAGGTGTATTTCCTTCTGCTACCCAGTTTTGGGGACATTTATGATTTTACCTGTATCTTGACATGTAGGCATGGAGAAGTACTTTCCTCATGCTATCTGAAAATGAAACATCTTACTATTTGTTGAAAGGAGTTTTGGAAAAAATCATAGTTTTAAAACTTACTCGTATTTTGGCTTTTTCGGTAAAAGATTTGGATTTTCACTGAGATACTTGAAAAGAAATGCCTATTTTCTGGAACTGTGAACAGACTGAGCCTTTTATTTCTGAGATACTCTTTTGTTACGTGTACTATGCTGTTATGAACTGTTGTGGAATATTGGTGTTGGACTCGACCTTTCTGTGAGCTCGTCACTACTTTCAACCTAAGGTTAGGTTTGTTACTTATTGAGTACATGAGGTTGTTTGTACTTATACCACACTTCTGCACCTTGCGTACAGATTTTTACTGCTAGTGTTGTTGTGTTCGATGGGAGCTGGATTTGAAGATGTACCTGCGTCCCGGTTGTAGCTACCTCTTGTTCGTGGTAGCCTTAGATCTATAAAACTCTGTCTATGTAATTTTCAAACAGACGATGTATTTATTTCATTTCCGCTTTGTAAACTCTATTCTTAGAAGCTCATAATTTATACTACCAGTTCTTGGGAAATGTATCATATTCAGATAATTTCTTTACTTAATTGCTTTATTGATATTATTGGAATTGGTTAGTAGTTAACTGTCTTACCTAGCGGTTTGGGTTAGGTGCCATCACGACTAGTTAGATTTTGGGTAGTAACAGTATTACCCACAGATTTAGGATCTTATACGGTGTATTGTGACCCATCTCGCGTTTGGCTTGGTGCAGTATTGATGCAAGATGGCAGGGAGATTACATATGCGTCACGGCAGTTGAAAGTTCGCGAAAGGAATTATCATGTTCATGACTTAGAATTGGCAGCCATTGTTCATGCGCTACAAATTTGGAGGCATTACCTTTACGGTGTCTTGTGTGAGGTATTTACTGATTATCGTAGCCTATAGTATCTGTTCAAACAAAAATATCTCAATTTGAGGCAGAGAAGATGGTTGAAACTGTTGAAATACTATGATATCACCATTTTGTATCACCCCGGAAAGGCCAATGTGGTGGTCGATGCTTTGATTAGAAAGGTTGTGAGTATGGGCAGCCTGGCGTATATTCTGGTTAGTGAGAGGCCATTAGATGCCGATGTTCAAACTTTGGCCAATCAGTTCGGGAGGTTAGATGTTTCATAGTCCAGTCGGATTCTAGCTTGCACAGTCGCTCGGCCTTCCTTATATGAACGTATCACAGAGCGACAATATGATGATCCCCATTTGCTTGTACTTAAGGACACAGTGCGGCACGGTGGTGCCAAGCAGGTTTCTGTATAAGATGATGGAGTTTTGCGGATGCTGGGTCATATATGTGTTCCTAATGTGGATGGGCTTCGTGAATTAATTCTTGAAGAGGCCCACAGTTTCTGGTATTCTATTCATCCGGGTGCCGCCAAAATGTATCAAGATTTGCGGCACCATTATTAGTGGAGAAGAATGAAGAAGGATATAGTTGCATATGTAGATCAGTGTCTGAATTGTCAACAAGTTAAGTACGAGCATTAGAGACCTGGGGGTTTGCTTCAGAAATTAGATATTCCTTAGTGGAAGTGGGAGCGTATCACTATGGATTTTACTTTTGGGCTCCCACAGACTCGGAGGAAGTTCGATGCATGGTTCATTGTGGATAGGTTGACCAAGTCAACACATTTCATTCCAGTAGCAGTTACCTATTCTTTAGAGCGGTTAGCGGAGATTTACGTCTGCGAGATTGTCCGCCTTCACGGTGTGCCCGTGTCTATTATTTCAGATCGAGGTACGTAGTTCACCTCGCACTTCTAGAGGGTTGTATAGTGTGAGTTAGGCACGCGAGTTGAGTTGAGTAGAACATCATCCCCAGACAGACGGACAGTTCGAGCGCACTATTCAGATATTAGAAGATATGCTTCGCGCTTGTGTTATATACTTTGGAGGTTCTTGTGATCAGTTCTTGCCACTTGTGGAGTTTGCCTATAATAACAGTTACCAGTCGATTATTCAGATGGCTCCATATAAAGTATTATACGGGAGGAGATGTCGTTTTCCAGTTGGATGGTTTGAACCAGGAGAGACTAGGTTGTTGGGTACCAATTTGGTACAGGATTTCTTGGATAAGGTCATGATTATTTAGGAACGACTTCGTACAGCTCAATCTAGGCAAAAGAGTTATGCCGACCGTAAATTCGTGACGTTGAAATTCATGGCAGGAGAAAGAGTATTGCTCCGGGTGTCACCTATGAAAGGTGTAATGAGTTTCGGAAAGAAAGGCAAGTTAATCCCTAGGTATATCAGACCCTTTGGAATTCTTGAAAGGGTGGGTGAAGTAGCCTACAGGCTTGCACTACCACCTAGTTTATCAGCAGTTCATCCGGTGTTCCATGTGTCTATGCTCTGGAAATATCATGATGATCCATCCCATGTATTAGATTTCAGCTCCGTCCAATTGGACAAAGATTTGACTTATGATGAGGAGCCGGTAGCTATTCTAGCTCGGCAAATCCGACAATTGAGGTTTAAGAGTCATCCTTCGGTTCAGATGTAATGGAGAGGCCAGCTGGTAGAAGCACCTACCTGGGAGTCCGAGTCGGACATGCGTAGTAAATATTTACACCTTTTCACCAGCTCATGTACTTTTTCTAATTTTGTTCGAGGACGAACGTTTATTTTAGAGGTGGAGAATGTGATGACCCAAAATGTCATCTTTAATTTAAACATTCATTTTTTGTTCTAAGATCTAGAAAAGCACTATTTATAATTCATTGACTTACGTGCGCAGTCCGTAAATTTTTCAGAAAGGTTTTATGTGAAAAATTAGATTAAAATGTGAAATAGAGCTTTGAAACTCAACTGAGTTAACTTTGGTCAATATTTTGAGCAAATGGACTCGGATTAGTATTTTTCCAATTTCGATATGTCCGTATCATGATTTGGCCTTGGGCGTACACTCAGAATTTAATTTGGAGGTCCCTAACTCAAATTATGACCATTTAACGGAAACTAGAAATTTAAAGGCTAAAGATTCCAAAGTTTGACCACAAATTGACTTTTAATGGTATCGGGGTCAGAATCCAGTTCTAAAAATTTTCATAGGTCTGTTATGTCATTTATGACTTGTGTGCAAAATTTGAAGTCAATCGGACTTGATTTGATAGGTTTCAACATCGAATGTAGAAGTTGAAAATTCTTAAGTTTCCTTAAGCTTTGATTGGGGTAGGATTCATGGTTTTTGCATTGTTTGATTTGGTTCGAGGTTTCGATTAAGTTCGTATGATATTTTAGGACTTGTTGGTGTATTTGGTCGAGGTCCCAGGGGCCTTGGGTAGATTCGATGGTTAACAGATGAAAATTTGGACTTAAGGAAAATATGAAATTTTGACCTTCTGGTGTAATCGCATCGGCAGATTTTAGACCGCAGGTGTGAGCTCGCAGAAGTGGATAGTCCGTAGAAAAGGCCGGGGCATCGTAGAAGCACGACCGCAGAAGCGACACATCCATTGTAGAAGCGGAAAAGGGGAAGGGGCAGCCTCATCGCAGAAGCGGATATTTCTTCATAGAAGCGAGTCCGCAGAAGCGAGCTAGCCCATAGAAGCGACCATAATCTCCGCAAAAGCGGAACCGCATATGTGGTTAAGTGTTCGCAGATGTGAAAATGCTGGAAAGAATGCTTAAAAATCAGGATTTAGCCAATTTTACTCATTTTTGAGTTTTGAGTCTCTGATTTATGAGATTTTGGGCGATTTCACGGAAACATATTGGGGTAAGTGTTCCTTATCCTATATTGATTATATTTCATGATTTCATAATTATTTACATCATGAATCCATGAATTTATGGAAGAAAAATCAGATTTATATAAAATCTTCCAAAAATATAAAATGAAGATTTGAAGGTCAATCCGATGTCGGAATTCGATAATTTTTGTATGGTTGAACTCGTATCGGACGGATGTTTGGATTTCATGAGTTTTTCCGGGATTCGAGACGTGGTTCCCACTGTCAATTTTTAAAATGAATTTTAGATTTTAGTCCAGAAAATTAGTAAATTCATATTGAATTAATTCATACGATTCGTGTTGAGTATATTGAATTGTTTGTGACTAGATTTGAAGCTTTCGGACACGAATTCACGAGGCAAAGGTTTATTGGAATTTTGAAATTGGTTGCGACGCGAGGTAAGTATCGTGGTTAACTTTGACTTGAGGGAATAAAACCCTTGAATTATTTGTTATGTGAAATTCACGTGAACGGTGTATAGGCGAGGTGGCAAGTGTCGATATGTCGTCAAATTAATTGTTTGCATAATTATTTAAAAATCATAAATTATTTTAAATCATGAATTAATTATTATATTAATTGATTCTCTCATATTCCTTGCTCAATATTATGCCTTGAATCCATGCTATAATTGATACATACTTATTTGATTTATGTGACTTAATTGCTACTTGACATTTAGCATACTAATTATTAAGTTGCCTATTTTCTCCTTAATTTACATAATTAATTGTTACTTGTCATCACTTATTTCCAAATAAATCATAATTATTGTATGTTTGCTGTCTTATAATTTCATATTAATTGTTGTATTTATTAGTTATAAGAATTGGTAAATTATATTATTTGAGGAGCGGGTTGCACGCCGCAACAGAATTGATTGAAATAAATATATTGGACGAGCGGGTTGCACGCTACAACAAAATTGATGGAAATGAATATATTGGGGGAGCGGGTTGCACGCCATAATAGAATCGATTGAAAAGATATATTGGGATCAGGCTGCACGCCGCAACGGAATTGAATGTGAATATATTGTAGGATCGGGTTGCACGCTGCAACTTAATTGAATATGAATATATTGTGAGATCGGGTTGCACGCCACAACAGAAACTGATTGAAATAATAATTGGTTATGACTGCCGAGTTGGCTTCAATGTTGAAAAGAATTACCTGTTTTTATTCTATTATTGTTGTTATTATTATTATTGCGTATATGTTAATGTAAGTGACCTGCCTTAGCCTCGTCACTATTTCGTCAAGATTAGGCTCGGCACTTACTGGGTACATGGGGTCGGTTGTACTCATACTGCACTCTGCATTTCTTGTGCAGATTTTGGAGTTGGTCCCAGCGGCGTACCATAAACTTGCTCGGATTCTTCTACCTAGAGGAGACTTGAGGTATAACTGCACGGCGTCCATAGTTCTGAAGTCTCCTTCTATCTTATCTTAGATGTGTATTATCTTTCAACCAACTTGAATTTTATTCAAACCTTTATTTTTATTATTCTAGTAGCTCGTGCACTTGTGACACCAAATTTGGGGATGTATTTTGATGATTCGGTAGTTATAGTCTTTCGCACTTTATTCCAGCAATTGACTTCAGTTTAATGTAATTGGCCTTAAAATGGTTAAGATTATTCTAACGTTGGCTTGCCAAGCAAGTGAAATGTTAGGCGCCATCACGGTCCCGAAGGCGGTAATTTCGGGTCGTGACATAATATCACTCAAAATCTCCAGTCTCTCGGGCTCTCAATGACATGAAAATCAACCCGACATGATGATATGATGTATCAATGAATGACAACATAGACTAAGATATTATATGCAAATGATGAATGTGACTGAGTACAAAAATTACAATTCAAACAAATGATTCAACAGCAACACGACCCTATGTGTCCTAACATATCGGCACGTAGCCTAAACATGATCTTCAATATGAGTCTAAGCTCAATTTCCTCTAACATGTGGAGGATATGTGAATAATGACATGATTCTTCAATTATACAACTCCACAGAATTTATTTAAGTCACAATTTCTAGAGTACACGCCCACACGCCCGTCACCTAGCACGTGTGTCACCTCCATACAATTCACATAACATGGAATTCAGGGATTTATACCCTCACAACCAAGTTTAGAAGTGTTACTTACCTCAAACCGTGAAATTCTTTATTCCAATATGACATTGCCTCGCGAATCGACCTCCAAACGCCTTGAATCTAGTCACAATTAATTCCACTCAAACATCGCCAATGGGGCCCACGTCTAGGAACCCGACAAAAATTACAAAATATGAATGCCCATTCAACCACGAGTCCAACCATACCAAATTTACCAATTTTCGACATCAACTCGACCCTCAAATCTTCAATTTAACCTTAAGTATTTTCACAAATTTTCCAACTTAAAACACCAATTAAATGCTAAAAAGAGCAATAGATTCGAGTAATTTGGCTAAATTTGAGTTAAGAACACTTACCCCGATGCTTCCCTTGAAACTATCCCAAAAGTAGCCTTTCCCTGAGCTCTAAATCTTTAAAAATGGAAAATGGGACAAAGTCCCATTTTCAGAACCTAAATCTGCTGCCCAATCATTTTCTCTATGCGATCGCGGACCAATTCCCACGATCGCGAAGATCAAAAGAACATGATCCTCAAAATGGCCTTCGCAATCGCATAGATGCCCGCTCTATCGCGAAGCAATGCCCCTAGAACCTTCGCGATCGCAGCCCGCCTCACGCAATCGCGTAGACCAACTGCGCGACCTCTACCTTCTACTCAAATTTCGATCAACTGCGCGACCTCTACCTTCTACTCAAATTCCTCTATGCGAACGCGACATGCCTCACGCGTTCACGAATCACTGCATCCCATAACTACGCGATCACAACACCCTTCTCGTGATAGCATAGAACAAAAACACTCCTCCCCTGCCCAGCTAAGCCTACGCGATCGTGAACATTCTCACGCTATCGCGTAGAATGAAACCAGATAGTGCATCAGAAATATTTCAGCAAAATTCCAAGTCCAAAATTCAATCCGTTAACCATCTAAAAGTCACCCGAGGCCCCCGGGACCTCAACCAAATATACCAACAAGACCTAAAACATCATAGGAACTTAGTCGAAACCTCAAAACACGTCAAATAATGCTAAAACCACGAATCATATGACAATTCAAGCTTAATGAAACTAAGAAATTCCAACTTCTATATTCGATGCCGAAACCTATCAAATCAAGTCCGATTGACCTCAAATTTTTCACATAAGTCAAAATTACATAACAGACCTATATCAATTTCCAAAATCGTATTCCGACCCTGATATCAAAAAGTTAACTCCCCGGTCAAACTTCTAAACTTAAATTTCCTATTTTTGCCATTTCAAACCTAATTTAACTAGGACGTCCAAATAATTTTCCGGACACACTCCTAAGTCCAACATTACCATACGGGCTATTGGAATCATCAAAACTCTATTATAGGGTTGTTTACACACAAGTCAACATCCGTTCAACCTTTTCAACTTAAGGTTTCATCCATGTGACTAAGTGTCTCAATTTATTCTGAAACCTCATCGGACCCGAACCAATTACCCCGGCAAGTCACATAACAACTAAAAAGCACAAAATGAGCAGTAAATAGGGGGAGCAGGGATGTAATACTTAAAATCGACCGGTCAGGTCGTTATATTCTCCCCCTTTTAAACAAACATTCATCCTGCAATGGGTTTAGAATCATACTTGGAGTCTCAAATAGGTGTGGATATTTGCTACGCAACTCCCGCTCAATCTCCCAAGTAGATTCTCCGACTGACTGGCCTCTCCACTGTACTATCACTGAAGCTATGTTCTTTGACCTCAACTTTCGAACCTGCCGGTCAAAAACGGCCACTGTCTCCACATCATAAGTCAAATTACCATTTAACTGCACTGTACTGAAATCCAAAATATGAGACGGATCTCCAACATATTTCCTAAGCATAGATACATGAAACGCTGGATGAACACCCGATAAACTAGGCGGCAATGCAAGTTCATAAGCCACCTCTCCAATCTTCTTAAGTATTTCAAAAGGTCCAATATACCGAGGACTCAATTTGCCCTTCTTCCCGAACATCATAACACCCTTCATAGGAAACCTAGAGTAGTACCTTCTCTCCTACCATATAAGCAACATCGCGAACTTTCCGGTCGGCATAACTCTTCTGTCTAGACTGCGCCATGTGAATTCATTCCTAAATCAATTTAACCTTTTCCAAAGCATCCTGAACTAAATCAGTACCCAATAGCCTAGCCTCACCCAGCTCAAACCAACCCACCGGACACCGACATCGTCTCCCATATAAAGCCT
Organism: Nicotiana otophora; assembly: GCA_000715115.1. Taxonomy (NCBI): domain Eukaryota; kingdom Viridiplantae; phylum Streptophyta; class Magnoliopsida; order Solanales; family Solanaceae; genus Nicotiana; species Nicotiana otophora. The sequence goes on along the minus strand of AWOL01S0005573.1, from coordinate 39,101 downwards.
TATACGGAGCCATTTGAATGCTAAATTGGTAGCTGTTGTTATTGGTAAAATCTACAAGCGGCAAAACCGGATCCCAAGAACCCACAGAATCTATAACACAAGCATGTAGCATATCTTCCAATATTTGAATAGTGTGCTTGGACTGTCCGTTCGTCTGAGGGTGAAATATTATACTCAACTGAACCTGCGTGCCTAACTCTCGCTGCACTGCTCTCCAAAATTGTGATGTAAACTACGTACCCCAATCTGAAATGATTGACACTGCAACACCGTGAAGGCGAACAATCTCGCGGATATAAATCTCAGCTAACCTCTCCAAATAATATATAGTACCAACTGGAATAAAATGCGCGGACTTGGTCAACCGATCCACAATCACCCAAATAGCATCAAACTTACTTAAAATCTGTGGGAGTCCAACTACGAAGTCCATGGTGATACGCTCCCACTTTCACTCCAGAATTTCAAGTCTCTGAAGAAATCCGCCCGGTCTTTGATGCTCGTACTTCACCTGTTGGCTATTTAAACACCGAGATCTAACCCAACTATATATTTCTTCATTTTTCACCACCAATAGTGCTGCCTCAAGTCCTGGTACATCTTAGCGGAACCCAGATGAATGGAATACCACCAACTGTGGTTTTCTTCAAGAATCAACTAACGCAACCCTTCCACATTTGGCACACAAATTCGACCTTACATTCTCAACATCTCATCATTTCCAATAGTAACATCATTGGCATCACCATACTGAACTCTATCCTTCAGGACAAGTAAATGGGGATCATCATACTGGCGCACTCTGATACAGTCATATAAGGAAGACCGAGAAACCACACAAGCTAGAACCCGACTGGGCTCCGAAATATCTAATCTCATGAACTGATTGGCCAAGGTCTGAACATCGACTGCGAGAGGCCTTTCACCAACAGGAATGAATGCAAGGCTACCCATACTCACCGCCTTTCTACTCAAAGCATCGGCCACCACATTGGCATTCCCGGGATGATACAAAATAGTAATATCATAATCCTTTAGCAGCTCCAACCATCTTCGTTGTCTCAAATTTAGATCCTTCTGTTTGAACAAGTGCTGAAGAATCCGATGATCTGTAAATTCCTCACAAGACACACCATAGAGATAGTGCCTCCAAATCTTCAATGCATGAACGATGGCTGCCAATTCTAAATCATGAACAAGGTAGTTCTTTTCATATGACTTCAATTGGCGTGAAACATAAGCAATCACTCTATCCTCCTGCATTAAGACACACCCAATACCAATCTGAGAAGCATCACAATACACTGTATAAGAGCCTGAAGCTGAAGGTAAAACTAGAACTGGAGCTCTAGTCAAGGCAATCTTGAGCTTCTAAAAGCTCTCTTAACACTCATTTGACCACCTGAATGGAGGACCTTTCTCGGTTAATTTATTCAAGGGCGATGCAATAGACGAGAAGCCCTCCACAAAGCATAGATAATAATCGGCCAAGCCAAAAAAACTCCGAATCTCAGTAGTTGGAGATGGTCTGGGCCAATTTTGAACTGCCTCTATCTTCTTTGAATCCACCTTAATTTCTTCACTGGACACTATGTGTCCTAAGAATGCCACCGAACTAAGCCATAACGCATACTTAGAGAAATTGGCATAAAGTTTCTCCTCCCTCAGCCTCTGTAGTACAATACTCAAATGTTGTGCATGTTCCTCTTGGCTACGTGAGTATACCAGGACGTCATCAATAAATACTACGACAAACAAATCAAGATATAGCTGGAATACACTATTCAGCAAGTGCATAAATGATGCTGGGCATTGGTCAGCCCAAAAGACATCACGAGAAATTCATAGTGACCATAACTGGTCCTGAATGTCATCTATAGGATATCTGAATCCTAAATTTTCAACTGGTGATACCCAGATCTCAAATCAATTTTAGAGAACACTCTTTCTCCCTGAAACTAGTCAAATAAATCATCAATACGCATCAAAGGATACTTGTTCTTTATTGTAACTTTTGTTCAACTGCTTGTAGTCTATGAACATCCTCATAGTACCATCTTTCTTTTTCACAAACAGAACCGGTGCACCCCAAGGTGACACACTAGGCCTAATAAACCCCTTATCAAGAAGTTACTGAAGTTGTTCTTTCAATTCCTTCAACTCAGCTAGTGCCATACGATACAGAGGAATAGAAATGGGTAGAAGCAATACCAAAATCAATATCCCTCTTAGGTGGCATACCTAGCAGGTCTACAAGAACTACATCCAGAAAGTCTCGCACTACCGGTACAGAATCATAGTGGGAGTGTCTGCATCAACATCTCTCACAAAGGCCAAATATGACAATCACCCCTTCCCAACCATCCGTTGGGCCTTCAAGTAAGAAATTACCCTGTTGGTAACATAATCTAGAGAACCTCTCCACACAACCTTCGGCAATCTCGGTATCGCTAATGTCACGACTTTTGCATGACAGTCCAGAATAGCACAACATGGAGACAACCAATCCATACCCAAGATTACATCGAAATCAACTATACTAAGTAATAAGATATCAACACTCGTCTCCAGTATCCCAATAGTTACCACACATAACCGATACACACGGTCCGCAATAATAATATCACCCAGCGAAACTTAGGACTCTCGAGGCATATCCAGATAACGAGAAAAATATGATGATACACCAGTTGGGGGAAATATCTGTTGAGCTGAACCTTCCGTAAGGCGGGGGCAATATTTCTTTATGTGACTCAAATCTTCACATCCAAAACAACCTTTCTCTGAAAATGTCGGCAAGTACTGAGGTGGACCTCGAGAACAAAAATAACTACCAGAAGAACATAGTACATATGAACCCTGAACTAATGGAGCACGAGATGAACTCTAAGCTAGAAGTGCACTAAGAGAAGACTGACTCTTTCGAGCACTGTATGAACCATGGCTACCTGATGCGCCATGATGAGCTAGACAAGCCATCTGAGCAGGCCTATAAGGATGACCCCTGCTGTGATAGGGCTATCCCCTAGAACGAACACAGCTAGAATTACCCGGACCACGAGACCTTTTGGCCTCCCTCTCCTCGCGTTCTTGAAAACGGACCATTTCTAACCGTCGAGCACTATCAACTACCTCGTTGAATTTAGTACCTGCTACATTTCCTAAAGTCATAACAAAACGGAATTGATGATTGAGGCCATTAATGAACCTCCTGATCTTCTCCCTTTAAGTGAGAACCAACCAAACTATATGACAAGCCAATTCTAAAAATTGCATCTCATACTGAGTCATGGACAAGTCCTTCTGACGTAAATGCTTGAACTGCCTATGCAGTTCCTCTCTACGGGTCTGTTGCACAAACTTCTCCAGGAATAATATGGAGAACTCCTACCATAAAAGTGGTATTGCACCAACTGGTCTGCACCTCACATAAGTCTCCCACCATCTGAAGGTTGCTCCGGTCAGCTGAAAAGTAGTTAATGAGACCCCACTGGTCTCCAGAATACCCGATGTACGAAGCATCCGCTAGCATCTGTCCAAGAAATCCTGAGCATTCTCTGACTCAGTTCTACTGAAAGTTGGAGGATGTAGTCTCCTAAACCTCTCTAATCTCTTCTGTTCCTCGTCATTCATAATAGAACCCGCTTGGGCCTGAGCAGCTGCAACCGGTTGGACTGGTAGTGCCCCCGGTATCTGCAGTCTCTACACTACCTGCTCTAGAGTACGGGCGACAGGGATGTGAGTAACTCCCCAGTTCTAAACAAGTGGTTGGTACGGCCTGAGCCGACACCACCTGATCAAAGCGAGTGCAAATACTCAATATATATGCTAGAGCCTCCTGAAGGCCTGGAATCACAATAGGCACAGTTGATGCCTGAACTGGCCCTGCCAAATCAACTATATCTGAAACTTGGTCCTGAGCTAGGGAAATTGCTAGTTCTACCAGTGCTGCTCCAACTACTGTACGAGCTACACCTGGACCACTACCACGACCCCGTCCTCTACCACGGCCCCGGTCTCTCGCGACCCAAATTGGTGGCACTGGTGGATGATCGTCCGATCCGGTAGTACGTGTCCTCACCATCTTTGAGAGAATAGAATAACAAAAATTTAGTTTCCGGAATCAACAAATGCGCACGACAGAATACAAGAATGTGAAATTTTCCTAAGGGTTTCGCAGCCTCTCGAAGATAAGTATAGAAGTCACTGTACCGATCCGCGAGACTCTACTAAACCTGCTTATGACTCGTGAGACCTATGTAACCTAGGCTCTGATACCAACTTGTCACGACCCGAAATTCGCATGTCGTGATGGCTCCTATCTCAATACTAGGCTAGCCAACAACCCGAATAAGCCACAATTTCTTTTAAGTTTGAAAATATAATATATAAATTTAATAGAAAACACCTCACACATACTGATAGAAAATAAACTCCCAAAACCCGGTGTCACTGAGTACATGAGCATCTAAATGATAACATAGTCTAACTAATACCAACACTGTATGGAAATGTAGAACAATATAAGTAATCGAAAGGAAAGAGAGTCAAGGTCTGTAGACGTCAAGCAGCTACCTCGAAAGTCTCCAATAGATAATCTCCCAAAAACTAGAAACCGCCGTGTCCGGAAGTACCTGGATCTACACACGAAGTGCAGAATGTAGTATGAGTACAACCGACCCCAAGTACTCAATAAGTAACAAGACTAACCTTTGGGCTGAACGTAGTGACAAGCTCCACAGGTACAATCCAATATAGAAGTAACAGTACTGTTGACAAGCCCGTGCACTCACAATCGCAAAATACTCAATCACTTAGTACTGTTGACAAGCATAAAACATACACTTAAATATGCTCGCTAGTCGAATATAGTATAATATAATATCGTATCCATAGGGATTGAAGTTAAATAGTATTATCGTAGTTTGTACCTAGATTGCTATTCGAGATAATCAACAGTTTAGAATTATGTGATTTAAAACTAAAATTAACTAAGAAACTAGAGCTAATTGACTAATGATAATCAAACACAAGTAAGCAAGGAAGATATCAATGAGAGAAGATAGGGGTTGATTGGATATGTGTACGATAAAGGTCTAGGATATAACTCTAGTTAATCCACTTCTAATGTTCAAGTGATTCTCTCGAATTCACTCAATTATTAGTTCAAACGTTTAGTAGAAACTCCTCTCTTGATTAAGTCTCAACCTCACACTATGAACCAAATTTAAGCTTGGTGAAGATATGCACGACTTCGTAGTGGATTGGTCTTTAGGAAAACCTCTTTCGATAATCCTCCTCACTTGGTTTACTCAACAATTCACCTAGCCTCTTTCGATTACTAAAAGAAATTAATCAGTTAAACCAACAAGATAATGTAAGGATATCATAAGTCATGCCTCTCTATATTACATGAACATGTGAATATAGATGCAACTATTAATACATCCAAAACAATTCAATGCATAAAAACTAGAGTTATAATCTACAAACACATATCAATACATTAAATCCATCAAACCCTAAAGGGAACTACTCGACAAATATGGAGTAATTCATCACAAATATGTTTAAAGTAAAGAAATACATAAAACGATCCAAACTCGTGTCTTGATTGAGGATTGAATGATGAATTCCTTATGCTTTTGCTTCTCCACCTCATCCTTAGCGTCATTAGGTCTTATATGTGTCAAAAGTCCCAAAATTAATGTTTTTCCATGTATATATACCAAGTAGGGTCGGGCCCAAACGAAAACACCTTTTTCTACGCGAAATAGGACAATTGCTCTGTAAAATTTGCACAAGCGCTCTGCATGGGGCAACGCGCCATGCAGGGCATTATTGGGAAAATCCAGAGTGTTGATTTCTGATAGGCAGCAGGAAAACACACAGGCGCGGCGAGCCACACACCGCGCTAGTGTTGTTTTCTTAGAGTCCGAATTTTTCTTGACCCCCAAACGCGATCCCAGCTCAATTCCTTGGACTTTTACTTAGAATTCAAAGCTTCAAATCACTCGAATTAGCTCTATAACATCTACATAGCTCGAAATCCTCCTACAAGGCATAAAACACATAATTAGTACAAAATACTAGCGATTAAAGCTCAAACTCAATTAAAGTGCAGTAAATTAGAGTACAATAAGCGACTAAAACACGAGATTATAGCCTACCATCAATACCCCACACTTAATACATTGCTCTTCCTCGAGCAATCAAACTACACTTTATAAAAACACGACCTTTTTCAAACAATTCTCCTAACTCATTACACCAAGAATATTTAAAACAGACTAAGCACAATAGTGTAACATCCTAGCCTCAAGATTTGACTCTCAAGTACCATGCATTATTTGTAACCTGCTTTCTTACTCCAACATAGAGGTCAAGCATTACCTTTCCTTCATGAATCAAGTGCCCTTACTCAACAATAGAGAGTAGTTCCGCACACAATGGAATTAAGAACAATTGGGAACTCAAGATAGAAAGAATTCACTCACTCTCATAAATAACATTCACATGCCACAAAATATGCACCATAGGCTTGCTCGTTGTGTACTATTCTACTAATTGAGCTCATTCAGTCAAGGATCAAGTAGGATTTTCATTGGCTGTAATGTAGGCTACAGGACGAGTAGGATATATTTAGATATAAGAGTGACTACGCTTCCCTAAGCACTTTAATACATACAATTTACTTCTACAACCCCACACTTCTGTCAAACCAAAACTCCACTGTCACATCAATATACATTAACTCCCTACTTCTTTAAGCACAATTACATCAAGTTACCACTTATCAAAGGATCATTACACAACAATACAACATTTTTTATTTATGTTTCAATTCAACTGGCTCTTACTTTTTCAATATATTGCACGTTTCTCCTTATATCATTAGTTATACTCAAAAGCCAAACCAACCACCCCACACTTCAACCTTTAAAAAGTCATAGCAATTTTAAGTGCTCACGCGAGGTATGAGGTTCAAATAGATGTCATAAACAAATGGGTAAGGCTTGAAATATGGTGGAAAAGAAACAGGATTACTGGCTCAAAGGGGTTAACTACAATACATAACAATTAGGTGGGTAAAAGCATATAACTGGCTCAACAAATAAATGCCTATATCACTTCTAAGACTGAATAAAACTACTATTTCGCTTTGCTAACACACGAGACAAGTTCTGGACATCAAATGCAATGCATAGAACGCCCGAAACCTCATACACACATGGCACAAAACTCACTCAAGATTGGAATCATCAAGACACTCTAGACAAAGCATTTAAGCAAAGTTAAGATCATACAATTTAAGGTACTTATACAAGAGTCAAAAACTGAGCCTAAGCGTTACAACTAAAGTACTCACTATTCTCAAGGCATAATAAAGTCAAGAGACATTGTCTTTATTTCAAATCAGAGCACGAGGTTCCCTACTACTAATAAAAAATTAAAAGCTAACTACACCCGGTTCAAACAAAACCCTTGGAAACGAATCGCGGTACAAAGAAAAACCAAGGGGGAATCAGTACACTACCTAACAAAAGAAAATCTTTTTAGTCTTTTACCTTCGGCTTTAATCCCTCAAGAAACTCGTCGAATGATATCCATCGTCGGGAAAAATCAAATATTTAAAATTTTTATGTTTGTTTTTTCTCAAAATATGTTTTTCGAACTATTAAAACGAAAAACAAACTAAAACTAATAAACATACAACATACAAATATCACCCACCCAACACTTTAAGTTGTGGCATGTACCCATGACACACAATTAAAAAGCATAAGGTAGAGGAAACTTCCCTGAATCTCTAGTCTAGGTCTGAATCAAAGTCGGGCTCCATTCTTCGCGCCCAAACTAGTGTGCACATCCATGCAGACAACTTTTTCTCATCCTTCTTGGGGTACACCCACACTTATCTTTCTCAATCACTGGAGCCTAATCTCTTGAACTCTTCATCTTCCACTCAACACTTACAACTGGCTTCTCCTTTATCACCCCCGCCTCTACATTCATCTCGAATGTCACAGGCTTTTCAATCACTCTAAGCATGAGTTTTCGATCATATATATCCAATATAGCTCTACCCGTTGCTAATAATGGTCTTCCTAAGATAAGGGGGACCTCTTTGTTCTCTTCCATCTACACCACTATGAAATATATAGGAAATACAAACTTATTTACCCGAACTAAGACATCTTACACTATCCTCTCGGGTATGATAGTTGTTTGGTCTGCCAGCTACAAAGATATTGGTGCAGACCTTATCTCTCCAATGTCCTTCTCAAGCTTCATGTAAATAGACAAAGGCATTTGATTAATTGATGCGCTCGAATCACATAAAGACTTATCAAAATAAAGTGTGTCTAGTGAGCAAGGTATAGTAAAACTCCCTGGATCTCCAAACTTTTGTGGGAGTTTGTCAAGATTGCGCTGCAATGCTCTATGAGCTTGACCACTGAGGTCTCTTCTATCTTCCTCTTCTTTGTAAGGATCTCCTTCAAGAACTTGGCATAAGCTGGTATTTGTGAGAGAACTTATGTGAATGGCAAATTTACATTAACCAGTCTCAGCATATCTAGAAATCTCTCAAACTACTTGTCCAGCTTTTCTCTTTACAACCTTTGGGGAAAAGGTAGAGCAGGCATGTGCTTGCTCTCTTCATGTTCCTCCCTTCTTAATGTTCCATCATCCTTCTTTTTCTCAGCTTTCTTCTTGCCTTTCTTCTTCTTATCAACTTCATCTTTCAGTTTCTCCCCACTTTCTTTTTCAGATACCACATCTTTTTGGATCGGAGTGGGATATTTCAACACTTGCCCGCTTCTCAAGGTCACAATATTCACTGTTTCTTTAGGGTTTCTCTTAGTATCAGCTGGCAGAATACCTGGATTCTCTCAAATAATATTGTTGCAATTTGTCCCACGTGTCTCTCCAAGTTTCAAAAACAAGTGCCCAGTTCTTTGATGGCTTCTCCATGAGCGTCTAATCTCTCATTTGTCTTGACAATGAAGGCTTTCATAAAATCTTTTCGACCAGGCGGATTGGACTGTTGAGGCTGAAACTGCTGCCTCTATTGAATTTGGAATACTGGAGCTCCTTGTCCCTGAGGTCTGAGGTTGCTTTGCTGCCATGCATTTGCAGTACCCCCAGGTGCACTCCACGAAAATCCAGGGTGCTTCTGACCCATTGCATTGAAGTTATAATTCCCAACAGCATTAACTTCCTCAATCGAGGCTTGACACTCATGAGTATGGTGGCCACTTCCAAATATATCACAAGATGTGCGGGGCTCACTATGTATTGGAGCTAAGTGCAGCCTCCTTATTTCCTTGACCATGGAATCAAGTTGTACCTGCACAGATGTGCTAGCATCAACCCGGTGAACACCAGTCGCTCTTCTTCTTTCAGCACTCTCAGAGGGCCACTGATTTGCATCTTCAGACAACTCATCTAGAATTGTGACTATCTTCTCTCGAGTCTTCTTTATCAACGGGCCTCCGGCTGCATTACTCAATGTTCTATATGCGACGGGTGGCAATCCATCCCAAAAGTCCTAGAGTTGCATCCATAGTTCAATTCCACTATGTTGACACTTTTGCATTATCTCCTTAAATCTCTTCGAAGCTTCAACCACAGTTTCAGTGTCGTTCTAGCAAAAGTTATGGATTTCTCTTCTAAAATTGCCCATCTTAGCTGATGAGAAATATTTATCAAGAACTTTTCGGGTCATCTCATCCCATGTTCTAATCGACCCAGTAGGCAAGCTTCGAAGCCAGTGATTTGCATCATCCTTGATTATGAAGGGGAACGCCCTTAGGTAGACTGCATCTTGTGACACACCATTATATTGAAAGGTGTTAATAATTTCCTCGATGTCCATCAGATGATTGTTTCAATATCCGTTCATCTTTCCTCTGAAGACACAGTTGTTTTACAGAGTTTGAAGCAACCCCTGCTTTAACTCAAAATTGTTAGCTGCAACTGGAGGTGGTCTCACACTTGATAAGCCTTGGTTGTAGACCGGTCTAGCATAATCACCAAGTGGTCTCCCAACACCGAGAGCTATGTTTCCAAACTGGGCTGCATCCAAGGGCTGATTTCGATTAAGTCTGTGACCCCTCTCTTCTTTATAAATGCCCTGCGCATCTCTAATAGCTGGTTCCTCAGCATCCCGTGCAGTGTTTTCCCTTTGTTGGGTTGCCTCTCTTGCAGCCAAATCCACATTAGCATCATCTCAAGCCATAGTTTATTTGGTTGAGGATTGCCCAATCTTCTCGATATTCTCTAGGAGATTTCTTTCTTTCCTTAGCTATCGCAGTTGTTTTTCTATTTCTCGTTCGCATGGTAGCAATTCCTTCCCAGAAGATCGAGCCATGCACCACTATTACCTGCAACATGCGCACAGTGATAGAACACCAACCGTAAAAAGGGAAAATAAAATAAGATAAAAAACAAAAAATAAATTCCTGAATTATCACTATAAACTATTTCAAACAATATTGATTGCCAATCCCCAGCAACGGTGACAAAATTTGACAAGCGCGAAACACACGCTTAAATATGCTCGCTAGTCGAATATAGTATAATATAATATCATATCCATACGGATTGGAGTTAAACGGTATTATCGTAGTTTGTAGCTAGATTGCTATCCAAGATAATCAACAGTTTAGGAATATGTGATTTAAAACTAAAATTAACTAAGAAACTAGAGCTAATTGACTAATGACAATCGACCACAAGTAAGCAAGGAAGATATCAATGGGCGAAGATAGGGGTTGATTGGATAGGTGTACAATAAAGGTCTAGGGTTTAACTCTAGTTAATTCACTTCTAATGTTCAAGTAAGTCTCTTTAATTCACTCAATTATTAGTTCAAACGTTTAGTAGAAACTCCTCTCTCGAAACGTTTAGTAGAAACTCCTCTCTAGATTAAGTCTCAACCTCACGCTATGAACCAATTTAAGATAGGTAAAGATATGCACGACTCGTAGTGGATTGGTTTTTAGGAGAACCTTTTTGGATTATCCTCCTAACTAGGTTTATTCAACAAGTCAAATAGCCTCTTTCGATTACTAAGAGGAATTAATGAGTTCCACCAACAAGTTAATACAAGGATATCACAAGTTATGCCTCTCTCGATTTCATGAACATGTGAATATAGATGCAACAATTAAAACATCCAAAACAATTCAATGCATAAAAACTAGAGTTATAATCCGAAAACAAATATCAATACACTACATCCATCAAACCCTAAAGGGAACTACTCCATAGATATGGAGTAATTCATCACAAATAAAAGAAATACATAAAACAATCCAAACTCGTATCCTGGGTGAGGATTGAATGATGATTTCCTTGTGCTTTTGCTTCTCCACCTCCTCCTTACGTCTTAGATGTGTCAAAAGTCCCAAAATTAACGTTTTTCCATATATTTATACCAAGTAGGGTTGGGCCCAAACGAAAACACATTTTCCTACATGAAATAGGACAATTGCTCTGTAAACTTTGCACAGGCGTGCCGCATGGGGCGATGCTCCATGTGTGGCATTAATGGGAAATCCAGAGAGTTGATTTCTTATAGGTAGCAGGAAAATACACAGGTGCGGCACCCCACGTGCCGAGCTAGTGTTGTTTTCTCAGCGTCCGAATGTTTCTTGACATTCTGGTATCCGGGCATGGTTTTCGACCCCTGAACGTGATCCCGACTTTATCCCTTGGGCTTTTATCCAGACTTCAAAGCTCCAAATTACTCGAATTAGCTTCGTAACATCTACATTGCTCGGAATCCTCCTATAAGGCATAAAACACATAATTAGTGCAAAACACTAGCGATTAAAGCTCAACTCAATTAAAATACAGTAAATTAGAGTGCAATAAGTGACTAAAATACGAGATTATAGCCTACCATCAACTGTATATGACTAATCCAGTCCAGAAAAGGTCCATCCCGTATATATACACATCAATTAACAATCAGTCAATTAGCACTGTATAAGGCCAATCCAGCCTAGGGGAAGATCCATCCTCAAATATAAATGATTCAGACAAGATCCATATCCAGGGAAGATTCATCCCTCAATATAAATGAACCGCGCTCACTGCGGGGGGTGCAGACTCCGGAGGGGCTCCTTCAGCCCAAGCGCTATAATAGCCAGATCCAGGCATAAATAAATAAAACATGCTACAGCGTGCAGCCCGATCCCATATAATATCACTCACAATCTCCAGTTTCTCGGGCTCTCAATGACATGAGAATCAACCCGACATGATGATATGATATATCAATGAATGATAACAGAGACTGAGATATGATATGCAAATGATGAATGTGACTAAGTACAAAAATTATAACTCAAACAAATGATTCAACAGCAACACGACCCTGGGGGTCCTAACATATCGGCATGTAGCCTAAACATGATCTTCAACATGAGTCTCAGCTCAATGTCCTCTAACCCGTGGAGGATATGTGAATAATGACATGATTATTTAATTATACAAGTCCATGAAATTTATTTAAGTCACAATTTCTATGGTGCACGCCCACACGCCCAACACCTAGCATGTGTGTCACCTCCACACAATTCACATAACACAAAATTTAGGGATTTATACGCTCAGAACCAAGTTTAGAAATGTTAGTTACCTTACACCATGAGATTCTTTATTCCAATATGCCCTTGCCTCGCGAATCGGCCTCTGAACGCCTTGAATCTAGTCATAACTAATTCGATTCAGTCAACACAAATTATAGGAATTAATTCCATATGAAAATACTAATTTTCCAACAAAATCCGAAATTCCACTCAAATATTGCCAATGGGGCCCCCGCCTCAGAACCCGACAAAAGTTACAAAATATGAACGTCCATTCAACCACTAGTCCAACCATACCAAATTTACCAAAATCCAACATCAACTCGACCCTCAAATATCCAATTAAACCTTAAAGGTTTTCAAACATTTTCCAACTTAAAACACCAGTTAAATGCTAAAAATACCAATAGATTTGGGTAATTTGACCAATATTGAGTTGAGAACACTTACCCCGATGTTTTCCTTGAAAATATCCCAAAAATCGCCTCTCCCCGAGCTCTAAATTATTAAAATGGACCAGAACTTAAATCTGCTGCCCAGTCATTTCCTCTATGTGATCGTGGACCAAGTCCCGTGATCGCAAAGAACAAAATAACCTGCCCCTAAAAATGGCCTTCGTGATCGCGAAGCAATGCCCCTCGAACCTACGCGATCGCAGCCCGCCTCACAGGATCGCGTAGACCAAATGTGTGACCTCCACCTTCTGCTCAAATTCCTCTACGCGAACGCACATTCCTCACGCGTTCGTGAATCAGTGCATCCCACAACTACGCGATTACAGTCCCTTTCTTGCGATTGCGTAGAACAAAAACAATTCCTCCCCTGCCTAGCTAAGCCTACGTGATCAAGGACCTTCTTACACGATCGTGTAGAAGGAAACCAGACAGTGCATCAGATAAATTTCAGCAAACTTCCAAGTCCAAAATTCAATCCGTTAACTAGGGGTATTTATCGGGCAGATCGGGCGGATAATTATGCTTAATGGTTCGGCTGATCGGTTATCGAATTATAAATGTAGTAATCCGCTAGCCATCCAATAAGATAACAGGTAGACTGGTATCGGATTACCGATTATAGGGCGGTTTATCGGCTAAACCAAATAAAAAAGTTTTGAAATGGATTCTTTTTTATGGGTGGTTTTATTGACTCACTTCCTGTACGCATTCTAAAAGACCTGATGAGCTGGATAGAATTGCAAATTATGGTTTGAAAATTATAAATTGAAATGGACATCGTGACAGCACCTAGTCTCTAAGACTAGATAAGCCTAATCATGTATGCAGAATAACTGAATATTAAGCCAAATCTCAAAACATTAACATCTGTAATAAACAAAAACTACAATTCAAGTATAACAACTCCCAAAACCCGGTAGATATAAGTCACAAGCTCTAAATAGAAACACTAAATATCCCTATACATCATTATCTAATGATGATAAGGAAACAACATAATAAATATAGAGGGGGACTCCGAGGTCTATGAACGCTAGCAGATGTACCTAAAAGGCTCCACGTATGGGCTAGTTCACTAGTACCTGGTCTGGTAGGCAGTACCTGGATCTACATAAAAGGATGTGCAGATCATAGTATGAGTACACCACAACGGTACCCAGTAAGTGTCAAGCCTAACTCGGTAGAGTAATGACGAGGTCAGGTCAGGGCCCTACTGAAAATAATATGAAGGAAGGCAGAAGATATAATAATATAATGAAATGACTGAGAAGTGATCAATGAGCATTTACAGAAGGTAATAACACAAAATCAAAGAAAGACAAATACAACATGAAAGGAAAGCACAAATCTTACAAGTTAAGGTACAACAACAATACATCCAATAGAGGAAATCAATAAGGGCACTCCCGAGGTACCGCCAAAACTCGGTTCGGCTCAAAAACATCCAATCTAATAAACTGGTTTGCCAAGGCCTGAACATCCAAGGCTAAAGGCCTCTCTGCTACTGGTAGATATGCTAAATTGCCCAAACTTTCTGCCTTGTGACTCAAGGCATCGGCCACCACATTAGCCTTCCCGGGATGATAGAGAATGGTGATGTCATAATCCTTAAGCAGCTCCAACCATCTCCGTTGTCGCAAGTTAAGATCCTTCTATTTAAACAAATGTTGTAGACTCTAGTGATCGGGGTAGACCTCACAAGGGACACCATATAGATAGTGCCGCCAAATCTTCAAGGCATGAATAATAGCTGCTAACTTGAGGTCATAAAAAGGATAGTTCTTCTCATGTACCTTCAGCTATCTAGACGCGTAGGCAATCACCCTACCGTCCTACATCAATACCATGCAGAGACCAATGCACGATGCATCACAATACACTGTATAGGACCCCGAACTAGTAGGCAACACCAAAAGTGGGGCTAAAGTCAAAGTAGTCTTGAGCTTTTGAAAGCTCTCCTCACACTCCTCGGTCCACCTGAACGGAGCACCCTTTTAGGTCAGCCTGGTCATAGGTGCTGCAACAGACGAGAAACCCTCTACAAATCGATGGTAATATCCCGCCAAGCCAAGAAAACTCCAGATCTCCGTAGCTGAAGAAGACCTAGGCCAACTCTACACTGCTTCAATCTTTTTCGGATCTACCTTGATCCCCTCACTCGATACTACATGACCTAAAATGCCACTGAATCTAACCAAAATTCACACTTCGAAAATATTGCATATAGCTTTCTTTCTCTCAAGGCCTGAAGCACAGTCCTCAGGTAATGCTCATGATCCTCCCAACTCCGGGAGTACAACAAAATGTCGCCAATAAACATAATGACGAAAGAGTCAAGATAAGGCTGAAATACATTGTTCATCAAGTGCATGAATGCTGCTGGTGCGTTGGTCAGCCCAAAAGACATTACAAGGAACTCGTAATGACCATACTGAGTTTTGAAAGTCGTCTTCAGGATATCTTGCTCCCGAATCTTCAAATGATGATAGCCTGAACGCAAGTTGATCTTTGAGAACACGCCGGCACCCTGAAGATGATCAAATAGGTCATCAATACAGGGAAATGGATACATGTTCATCATTGTAACCTTGTTCAACTGGCGATAATCAATACACATCTGCATAGAGCCATCTTTATTCTTTACAAATAAGACTGGAGCACCCCATAGTGACACACTAGGCCTAATAAATCCCTTATCAAGCAACTCTTGCAATTTTTCCTTTAACGCTTTCAACTTTCCTGGGGCTATACGACAGGGTGGGATAGAAATGGGCTGAGTGATCGGTAAAAAAGCAATACCAAAGTCGATAGCTTTGTCGGGCGGCATGCCCAAAATATCCGTCGGGAATACATCTGGATAATTCCTCACTACCGGAACTGACTCGACGGTAGGAGTATCAACACTAACATCCTTTACATATTCTAGATACACATCACACCCCTTCTCAACCATTCGCTGAGCCTTAAGAAATGAAACAACCCTGCTAGGAACATAATCTAAAGTACCTATCCATTCTAATCGCATTCAACCTGGCATAGCCAACATCACCGTCTTGGCATGATAATCAAGGATAGCGTAATAGGGAGACAACCGGTCCATGGCCAAAATAACATCTAAATCCACCATACTGAGCAACAATAAGTCGGCTCCGGTCTCAAAACCACTAAGAACAACCAAACATGATCGATACACACGGTCCACAATAATAGAATCTCCCAGAGTGTAGACACATACATAGGAGAACTCAAGGAATCACGGGATACCCCCAAATACAGAGCAAAATAAGATGACACATAGGAATACGTGGTGCCTGGAACAAATAATACTGATGCATCTCTATGACAGACCGAAACAATACCTGTGATGACAAAGTCGGATGCAACAGCCTCCGTCCTTGCAGAAAGGGTATAATATCTGGCTTAGCCTCCCCCTCTAGGGCAACCTCTACCTGCTTGACCTCCACCTCGAGCTAGATGTGCACGTGGGGTGGTAGCTAGTGCGGTAACCATAGCCCGAGGACCCGGTGGAGCATGCGGTGCCTAAGAAATCTGTAGAGGTGCACCCCTCCTAAGTCTGGGGAAATCCCTCACCACATGATGAGTGTCCCCACACTCAAAACAAGGTCTCGGAGGATGTGGCTATTGTGGATGGCTCGAGATTGATCGGCTGGACTGACCGCTGAAAGCACCTCGTGCAAGAGGTGCACTAGATAAGGACGGTGCATAATAGGGAGCTTGAAGCCTAGGAGTGGCCAGAATACCTCCAGAAGCTGCAAGTGTTGAATAAACAGGGCGACTCACATAGCCCCTACCATGACGAGCTGCAACTAGGGCACAAATACCATTGTATGTGCCAGACTCTCAAGACCTCTTGGCCTCTCTCTCCTCTCTATCCCGAGTCATCATACCCTCTATTATCCAAGCAATCCCGAGTCAGCATACCCTATAATCTCCTAGAAATCCCCACTACCTTCTAGTATGTGATGTCCATCTCCAACTCTCGGGCCATGCTAAATCTGATATTGGGGTTGAGTCCCTCGCAAAATCGACCTCTCTCAAACAGTAGCAACCACGATTGGTGCATGCCTAGCCAAGTCACTGAATCGGACTGCATACTCTGACACGGTCTTAGAACCCTAGCGCAACTGCTCCAACTCTGCGCGCCATGCATCTCTGAGACTTTGGGGAACACACTACCTCAAGAACATATCTGAGAACTGAGTCCAAGTGAGTGAAGCCGCCTCGGCCTGACTACCACTGATAAGCTGCTCCTCTAAGCTGGAACGAAGTGAAAGAAATCCCACTAGTCTCTGCAACACCCATAGTACGGAGGATACGGTGGCACTCCTCAAGAAAACCCTGGGTATCCTCTGATGCCAAGCCACTGAAAGTAGGAGGGTGGTACTTCTTGTACCTCCAGTACCCGAGCTTCTCCTCCACAAAAACTGTTGCCCTAACCTCGGGCCGAACTAGGGCTACCGACTGCACTCGTATGACCTCTAGAATCTGGTCAACCTAGACCCGTTGCTTTGGGATACGGGCGACGGAAGTATGTGCTCCACCCCTGGCCTGAGATGTGGCATGAGCAAGTGGTATTAATCTTGCCTGAGCCAAAGTGCTGAACATACTCAGAAACTGGGCGAGAGTCTCCTGGAGGGCTAGTGTAGTAACAGGCATCTCATGTGCCTACCATCCAACTGCAGCTACTGGTGGCTCCTCTATAGCAGCTTGTGTAGGTGCTCTGGCTTCACCACGAGGACGCCCTCGGCCTCTACCCCGGCCTCGGCCTCTCACGGTCTAGTCATCTGATCCAACTGTACGTGTCGTCACCATCTGTGAGAGAATAGAAAGATAGAAATTTAGAATCCGAAGTCAAAATTTTCGCATGATAAGGAATCAAAGAAGTGAAGCATTTCCTCACAGTTCCATAGCCTCTCGAAGATAAGCACAGAAGTCTCTTTATCGATCCACGAGACTCTACTAAACCTCCTTGTGACTTATAACACCTATGAACCTCGTGCTCTGATACCAACTTGTCACGATCCCAAATTCCCTCTGTAGGATATCGTTACTGCACCTAGTCTTTAAGACTAGGTAAGCCTAATCATATATGAACAATAACTGAAATATTAAGCCAAATCTCAAAACATCAACATCTATAAAAAAACAAAAACTATAGTTCAAGTATAACAACTCCCAAAACCTGGTAGATATAAGTCACAAGCTCTAAAGAGAAACACTAAATATCCCTATACATCAGAGTCTAAAAAGGATAAGAAAACAACATAATAACGATAGAGGGGGACTCCGAGGTTTGCGGACGCTGGCAGATGTAACTTGAAGTCTCCACGTATGGACTAGCTCACTATAACCTGGTTTGGTAGGCAGTAACTGGATCTGCACAAAACGATGTGCAGAAGCGTAGTATAAGTACACCACAACGGTACCCAGTAAGTGCCAATCCTAACCTCGGTAGAGTAGTGACGACGTCAGGTCAGGGCCCTACTGGAAATAATAGAAAACAAGGCAGAAGATATAATAATATAATGCAATGACTGAGAAATGAACAATGAGAATTTACATAAAGTAATAACATGAAATCAAAAAAAGACAAATATAGCATGAAAGGAAAGCACAAATCTTACAAGTTAAGGAACAAAAATAACAATACAGAAAATAGAGAAAATGAACAGGGGAACTCCCGAGGTACCGCCTCGTAGTCCCAAAGGTAAATATCTCACAATCTTTCCTTATACCACCTTGGGAGCCTTTATAGTTTGTTTTAAAAATCATATTCCCAAAATAGCATCCCGTGTTTTAGCCAACCTTATCACACTGCATGACTTTTAGTAGTTCCCCTACTAGCCACGCGTATCAAGTCAACCTTATCTCACCGCATGCGTTTCAATACACAGACCTTATACCACCGCATACGAATCAATAATCAGAACGGCACATCCGAAATCTCGTGCAACAATAACAATCGCGTGACAAAAACCTCGTGCAACAACCAAATAGTCATCTCAACAAAATCACGAAAATAAACCATAACAACTGAAACAATAATATCTCATGGATATCAATTTCAAGTAAAGAATCCCACAGTTAAATAAGGAATATGGAATCAAGAAAGAGGGTAATTCAACTTAGTATGTAGTACAAGTGGCAAATAGAAAATGAGGCAAGTAGATAAGTGAAATAGGCTAAACAAGATAACTATACAGGCTAAAATAATCGAGTTAAAGCATAAAAAGGAAACTACTTAGATAAAATCAGAATTTCAATATTTAGCCCATGTACGCACTCGTCACCTCACGTACACGGCCCTCACGTATCACAAGTTGTGACAACAATACCAAATTCTAAGGGGATTTCCCCCACACAAGGTTAGACAAGTCACTTACCTCAAACATCGCTCAATCAATTACTAAGAAGGTCTTTCCCTCGATTTTCCAACTTCAATCGGCTCAAATCTAGCCAAAATAATTTCATACTTTAAATATAACTATAGAAAACTAATTTAAATAATGAAATTACGACTTTAGCAAAGAATTGAAAAATCGCTCCAAAACGTCGACTCTGGCCCACGACTCGGAACCCGACCAAAATCATAAATACCGAAAACCCATTCAATATCGAGTCCGACCATATAAGAATTACTCAAATCCGACCTCAAATTACCTTTCAAATCCCCAATTTTTAGCTTAAGAAGTTTTCTCAACTTTCCCCAATTTCCACCTAAAAACACTAAACATATTATGAAAACAACAATAGATTCACGGGAATTAATCATAAAAGAGTCAAGAATCCTTTCCCAAATGGTTCCTCTGAAAATCCCTCAAATGTTCGCCTCAATCTGACCTCTCTAGGTTGCAAAATGAATTATGAAGTCAAACCCTCAAAAACTCCCTTTTCTGCCCAGTGAATATGCATCTGCGAACCTTACAGACGCACCTGCAGAAATTCCATCGCAGGTGCGGTCCTCACTTAGCCCAGCAAACTCCACTTCTGCGGACCCAAATGCGCATCTGCGCTCCCGCTCCTACGGAAGGGCTCCACTTCTGCGACCCCAGGCTTGTCTAGCCATTCCACTTCTGCGACCCCAGGCTTGTCTAGCCATTCCACTTCTGCACTTCCTCAATCGCACGTACGAGTCCACTTTTGCGAAACTCTGGCATCAACTCTTCGCATTTACGAGTCCGCACCTGCGACCAATTTCTCCGTAGGTGCGATGACACTAGAAGGCTAGAACTTCAGCAATTGTACAAGTCCAAAATTTGTTCCGGGTTCAATTCAAATCACACCCCCCCCCCCCCCCCC
>AWOL01S0005573.1:5744-16635 GCA_000715115.1 Nicotiana otophora | reverse complement strand
GGGACCCCGTTCAAACATACTAACAATTCCTAAAATATCATAAGAACTTTAGAACTTCTAACTTCTACATTCTATGCCAAACCCTATCAAATCATGCCTGATTGACCTCAAATTTTGCACACTAGTCATAAATGATATTACGGACCTACTCCAACTTCTGGAATCAAATTCCAACCCCGAAACCCTCCCGAATCTGACACCAAGCACCCCGACAAGTCAAGTAACCACAAAATGAGATAAAGGGAGCAATAAACAGAGGATTAGGGCTCTCACAATGACCGGCCAGATAGTTACAGGTCGAGAAGATTGGACGAGATGGCGACGTGGCCTTTCATGATCCGCAACTTTTAGGGTTGCGCTGTTTCTGGATCAAAGTGATTTCATGACATCATGCGTCACTATAGTTTGCTTTCCCGATGCTTTGCGTGATTTCGCGTTCTTCTGGTTATCGAATCTGCTGCTTCGATACATGTGCTAGGTAATGATGGCATAATTTTTTGGTTTCGGTGCCCGAATTCTTATAAATAGGTATGAGAGGTCACACACTCGTGTTTTATGGATTTCCCATATCAAAACCTTGTGCCTCCTTCATATCCCATTGTTACATATTTACCTTCCCTGCTCTAGAGATCCTCTTTGCATTTAACTTTTCGTTATTTGAATGCCCTCTATTTCTTCAAAACTATGGTTAAAGTATCTTCTAGTCCCAGTTAGGGAAATGACCTGGTTCCCTTGGCGATGGTCTTGCCTCATCACATGAAGGGCATCTCGATTGTCGTGGAGGATGAGAATTTTCCCGTGGTTGAGAAGATAATTCCTGGTGATGAGAAAGTCAGGTCTGACTTTACAAAGGCACATGAGGATGAGCCCGAGATCTCCGATTCGGAGATGAAAGATGCCGAATTATTAGATCTTGGGGCTAAATTTGACATTCCCTCCTACATCGAGTTGGTCCTTGCAGGGCAGGACGAGGTACAAGTCCACCGCCCTAGGTATTGTGTGTTCTACGCCTACCCCTTCCATGTTGGCCACACTCTTCCCCTTCTTCCCTTGGTGGAGGAGTTCGTCCATTTTTATGGCATTTTCCCGGCTCAGATCACGCCATACATATACAAGTTTATTAGGATGATTACTAAGTTTGTGGAATTGACCAGGGTCGAGATCACACTTCGACATTTGATGCATCTCTTCGCCCCTAGTTTCTATAGGGGGGAAATATTAAAACTTCACCATCGAGAGGGAAAGTGCCTGGTGGTGAAGATAGATGATAAGGCGAGCTGGCAGTTCTGGCACAATGTTTTCTTCATCAGAACTGAGGACGTGGTGGCCAACGTAGACGGCTTCCCCGAAACTTGGAATTATACTCGAAAGTGTTTATGCCCCCTCCTTGGTCGGGGACATTTGATTTACTTTCTTTGTCATGAGTGTTGATCTTCGTCTTATCTCCTATGCAGCCAAGACTATGCCCCCTCCTTTGATCGGGGACATTTCTGATTGAGTTAGCCGGCTCCTCCCTCACATTGCGGGAATTCGCTAGTGGCCAGGCTTTTTTAGGAAGTTTGGGTTTTCTCCTTCTCTAACCGGTGAGTCTCTTTGTTTTGGCCTCTTAGTCACTTACCATTTTATAGTTTGCATCGGTTGGCCATCTTATCTTTGACGCTTCTTTTGATTCCAGCCCGATGACCTTCTAGGAAGCCGAGAGCTCCCCCGCATGTATTGCGTAAAAGGAAAAATGCTTCTTCTTCGGCATCTGCCCCCTCTACGACTGCGGTAAGATCTGCTCGCCCTTTGGTTTTTGTTTCGTCTATGACTGTGACTAGGTCTGCTCGCTCTTCAATTCTAGTTACTGCAACTTCAGCATCAATCTCTTCTCCATCTGTAGATGTTCCGATGGTGGGGCCTCCGGATTCGTCTCATGGACGAGGTGGAGGAATCATCGCCAAGTGACATATATTTGGTGCCTCGTAAGAGAAGGTCAGTGGACATTGGCGATGGGGCCGCCCGGGCCGTGGGCTTTGTGATGGATGATTTTACTTTCTGTGAGACCACTACCATAATTCTTGAAAGCGACGTCGAGCTAGCGTCTAAGGTTCCTAGATCGGCAAAATACGTAGAGAGTGTATCTCTTCCTTCTGTGACGATGGAAATTGAAGGGCCAGTTGCTAGGGTTTTCGATATTTCGTGCCGATTGCGGCCCGCTGACGGTGCTTCTTCTCCAGCCGATGAGAGAGGCAAAGGCATTGCCGAGGATGGCTATGAGATGAGCTTAGACCTCAACACTGCAGAGTTGGGGATGATGGAAGAAGGTTTTACTTAGTTCGAGGTGAGCTTGGAGGGGTCTACACGGACCATCACAATCCCCGTGGATCGTGATCTGTTGAAAAACACAGAGAACGTGGCCCCTACCCTTGAATCCCTTTGCTCCGACGTGGAGGGTGAAACCCTCAAGGTGCTGGATAACATTACCTTATCGAAGAGCATAGCCAGCCTCGCTCTTTGGGTAAATTTTTCAAGGCTTCTATTTCCTTGTCTGTTATATTCAAAGTTTTGGGCTTCGTTTTAGCTCTTTGCTCTTGTCAGCGTAGGAGTTCTTATTTTTAATTCTCTTTCTTACTATGAATGGTGACCATGATCTTGGAAATTAAAAGTGCCCGAAGGGAGGAGAGGCGTAAGACAATGTTCAAGCACCTGCAACGTAAATACTTCGAGTATAGTGAAAAATACTGGGAGATCCGTAGGCGGATTGGCGAGGACAGAAATGTGCAAGCCCTTAGGGATGAGTTGAAGCAAAAGGATGAAGAGCTGGTGAAGGTCATCCAGAAGTGCAGTGTTCTTGAGGGGACATTGAGGAAAAATGAATAAGAGCTCGAGGTATGCAGGGCCGTGGAAGTCTAATACGACGATCTCCAGAAGCAGGTGGTCGAGTTGCGCAGGCAATTTAAGGAG
Organism: Nicotiana otophora; assembly: GCA_000715115.1. NCBI lineage: Eukaryota > Viridiplantae > Streptophyta > Magnoliopsida > Solanales > Solanaceae > Nicotiana > Nicotiana otophora. Next base: position 13,689 of record AWOL01S0005573.1, on the reverse strand, counting down.
TGTCACTTGCAGATGGAGTTTCTTCATGGAAAAATCATAGGGAAATAGAATGAGCTGGATAGGGTAGAGTCTGCTCTATCGGAGGCTTCGAGGAAGACGACGGCCTTGAGGTGCGGATCCGGACTATTCGTTATGAGCGGGAAAACAACTTGGAAATGTCAAGGCTAAAAGAAGAGTGGATTGATGATAGGGTTGGAGAGTTGGAGAAAGAAACTTCTGATATCTATGACCGAGTTGCTGCCCTTGAGGCCGAGAAGGCCCAATTACTGGAGCAACCGTCTTCTTCCAATACCTCGGACTTTCCTAATGTTCCTCGAGAGTTGTACAAGGAGTGAATTCATGACGAGGCCCAGCTAGACGTGTTTCAAGATTTGTATACGGCGGGGTCTGTTTCTGGGATCGCCCTTAAAGATGCTCGTGTTAAGGCTCGCGAAGCTCGAGTCGCTTGCGGGTACGACCACGCTATGCCAAAGTCAGCGAGGATGAGGGGGACGAAGGTGTAGATCGTCTTGAGTAGAATGCCTGGTATGATGTTGCATAGCCTGAGGGCGAAGGCGAGGGTGTTGAAGGTCAGGAGGGAGATGTTGTAGAGGGCCAATTCGCCGAAGGTGTCGCAGACCATGATGGTGGTGGCCAGTAGTTTTCTTTTTTTGACTCTTTGTTTATTTATATATGTAGTTGGTGGCGTCTTCATGAGACTTTGTAAAAACTAGTCTGAGTATGAAATGCCAACTTCATTATTTGCATCTGATTTTCTTCTTGTGGTTCGTATCTGTATGTTTTTTAATTCTGTCGCATGGTTGCCTTGATTTTCTAGCCGTAGTCACTTAGTCCGAACAAAGGTCAAATATATTCTGAGTTTCATTATGGTCGAGGACAAGTAGGTGTTAATTCAAATGGGGTCGAATTAAAACCTAGGTTTGATTATGGTCGATGGCCAGTAGGTGTTAGTTCGAACTAGGTAGAACATAACCTATGTTTAATTATGGCCAAGGGCCAGTAGGTGCTAGTTCAAACAAGGTCTAACGTAACCTATGTTAAAATATAGTCGATGGCCGGTGGGTGTTAGTTCGAACAAGGTCGAACGTAATCTATGTTTAATTATGGTCGAAGGCCTGTAGGTGTTAGTTCGAACAAGGTCGAACGTAACCTATGTTTAATTATGGCCGAGGGCCGGTGGGAGTTAGTTCAAAAACTGTCGAACGTAACCTATGTTTAATTATATCTGAGGGCCAGTAGGTGCTAGTTAGAACAAGGTCGAACGTAACCTATGTTCAAATATGGCCGAGGGCCGGTGGGTGTTAGTTCAAACAAGGTCGAATGTAACCTATATTTAATTATGTCCGAGAGCCGGTAGGCGTTAGCTCGAACAAGGTCGAATGTAACCTATATTTAATTATGGTAGAGGGACGGTAGGTGTTAGCTCGAACAAGGTCGAATGTAACCTATGTTTCATTATGGCTGAGGGTCGGTAGGTGTTAGCTCGAATAAGGTCGAACGTAACCTATATTTAATTATGGTCGAGGGCCGGTAGGTGTTAGTTCAAACGAAGTCGAAGGTAACTTATGTTTAATTATGGCCGAGTGCTGGTAGGTGTTAACTTATGTTTAATTATCGTAACTAATCTCTTTAGGGAGGCCGAACCGGCATACGATGTTTTTCCATACAAAGGCGATCACTTCCTGTTCACGTATTTGGGCGAACGCTCCTGCCTCTATCCACTTAGAGAAATAGTCAGTTAAAACCAGAATGAATCGTATGTTACCTCGCCCTGCTGGGAGGGGGAACACGATGTCCATTCCCCATTTGATGAACGGCCAAGGTGAGGTGACCGAGTGGAGGTGTTCGCCTACTTGGTGAATCATTGGGGCATACTTTTGGCATTGCTCATAATTTTTCATGAAGTCCGCGACCTCTTTTTTAATGGTGGGCCAGTAATACCCTGCCCGTATGAGGCACCTGACCAAAGCCCGATTGCCTAAATGAGCTTCGCCATGGCCTTCGTGGACTTTTTCAAGGACGCGCTGCGTCTGATTTAGGCCCAAGCATTTTGCAAGAGGGCCGTTGTACGTTCTCTTATACAGGTCGTTGTGGATGATGTTGTACCTGGCCGCTTGCATTCAAAGTTTCTTGGCCTCTTTTTATCATCTGGGAGTACATCATCCTGCAAGTAGGTAACAATGCAGTTGCGCTAGTCCCAAGTCAAGTTTATGGTTATTACCTCGGTTTGGTCTAGCGACGAGTTAAGAAGGTGAACCACGCTTCTGTCTCTAGTTGCAATCTTTTTGGTGGCTGCGGCTAGTTTGGCGAGACCGTCCGCCTCGGCGTTCTGTGCTCGTGGAGTCGAGTTGAAGTTCATCGAACTCAGGCAGCAATTTGTAGCTTTCGGTCTGATATTTCTGTAACCTTTTTTTCTTGATTTGGAAAGTCCCTGTGAGTTGGTTGACTACGAGTTGGGAATCACAGCGTAGTCTTAATCGTTTCGCCCCATACTTGAGTGGTAGCCTTAACCTTGCAATCACGGCCTCATACTCGACCTCGTTGTTAGTCATATCTACGCACCTTATGGACTGGCGAATCACTTCTCTGGTTGGGACTTCGAGTACGAGTCCTTGTCCGGACCCTGACGCGTTAGACGCGCCATCTGTGTACAACTTTGGACATTACTTTTGCGCTGAAGTCGGCGATGAAATCAACAAAGACTTGTGACTTTATCGTTATTCGCGATTGATATGTGGTATCGTGCTCGCTCAGTTTGATGGGTCATTTGGCCAGCCTTCCCTACAGTATGGGTTTATGCAAAACGCTCCTTAGGGGGGAAGTCGTGACGATCGAGATGGGGTGGCACTGGAAATATGGTCTAAGCTTTCGCAAAGCTATGACTAAGGCCAGGGCCAATATTTTAAGGTGAGGGTACCTCGTCTCGGCGCCGACTACTGTTTTGATAATGTAATAGATAAGAGACTGCGTACCTTTATTTCCTCGAACCAAGACTATGTTCCCAGCTACTTCGGATACAGCAAGGTAAATGAGGAGACATTCTCTCGCTCTAGCTTTGAAAGTAGTGGTGGTGAGGACAGGTATGCTTTCAACTCCTTCAAGGTCTGGATGCACTCATAAGTCCGTTGGAGGTTGTTATCCTTTTTGAGTACGCCAAAGAATCTGTGACACCTTTCTGATGATCGTTAGATGAATCTTGAAAGGGCGGCGATATGACCTATCAAACTTTGAACCTATATTTTGGTGGTCAAGTGTTCTGGTATCCCTTTGATGGCTTTGATTTGATCAGTATTGACCTCGATTCCTCGTTGTGATACTAGGAAACCCTAAAGTTTTTCCTGAGGCCATGCCGAATGCACATTCTTCGAGGTTCAGTTTCATTCTGTATAGTCTCTGTATGTCAAAGGTCTCTCTCAGATGGTCGATGTGATCTTATTTTCTTTTGTACTTGACTAGCATGTCGTCTATATAAACTTTCATTGCTTTGCCGAGCTGGTCTTTGAACATCCTCATCACTAACCATTGGTAAGTTACCCCAGAGTTTTTCAGCCCGAAGGGCATAACCCTGTAGCAGTACGTCCCTTGATGGGTGATGAATGTGGTTTTCTCCTGATCTTCTTCTTCCATGAGTATTTGATTGTGGCCTGAATAGACATCCAAGAAGCTCAGTAATTCATGACCGACCGTTGAGACGATGAGTTGGTCGATATGGGATAATGTAAACGAATTCTTTGGGAATGCTTTGTTCAAATCTGTGAAATCCACGCACATCCGCCATTTCCCGTTATTCGTTTTCACCATCACCACGTTGGCGAACCACTAGGGATAATTCGACTCCCTAATTGAGCCATTTTCAATTAGTTTTTCCATCTCTTCTCGTACCGCGTCATTAATCATAGAGTTGAACACATGCCTGATCTGCCTCACCGCGGGATGGAATGGGTCGACATTCAGTTTGTGCGTGATGATTTCCTTTGGGATACTCGGCATATCTATATGACTAAAAGCAAACAAATTCGCATTAGTAGTTAAGAACTAATGGAATTTACCTGGTTCCTGAAGTATAAAACCGATATAATCTTTCTTGTTGTGATCGTTGGTGTCTAATTGAATGGGGTCGAGGTCTTCTATAGTCGATTCCACAGCTTCGACCATGTCGGGGTCTCTGATGACGTCTTTGCTATCATCACATATCGACCTCGACATTGTTGATTGCTATGCTTATTTTTCTTTATCCTTTGCTTGTTGAGTGGCCGTGCAGTCTAGGGCTATGCTGTAGCATTCTAGGGATGTGCGTTGTTCCCCTCGTATGCTGAATAACCCCTAGGGAGTCGGGAATTTGATTACCTGGTATAAGCTGGAGGGGATGGCCCGCATGGTGTGTATCCATGGTCGCCCTATTATGGCGTTGTACGCTGTGTCTTGGTCCATGATGTGGAACGTGGTCTCCAAAGTGACGCCACCATCCAGAACGGGGAACGTGATTTCGCCTGATGTTTACTCAACTGCATTGTTAAAACCAGTTAGCGTGATGCGACGTGGCACTATCTTATCTTCGAGTTTTATTTGTGCAAGTAATCGAGGGTGGATAATGCACGCGCCACACCCATCGTCTACCATAATGCATATCACATGGGTATCTAAAATTTGTAAAGTAATAACGATGGCATCATAGTGAGGGAAAACCAAATTGTTTGTATCTGACTTATCGAAGATAATACTTTCTTCGCGTTCGTCGTACCACTCATGGATGATTGACCATTTGAGCTTGTGGGTAGTGGTTATCTTTATGCTGTTGATGGAAGCATCTTCGCCGCCACCAATGATCATGTGGACGGTGCGGGTCGGTGAAGGCGGTTTCGGTGGTCCTTGATGTTGTTCGTGTCCTCTAGCAAAGTTGGTCCTTCTGCGGTCACTCAGCAACTCTTTGAGTTGTCCCCGTCGTAACATGTTTATGAACTCCTACCTTAAGGAGATGCAATCTTCGGTTTTGTGCCCTCGTTCTTGATGGAACTAGCAAAAGGGCGTCCGATTTTCTGGTACTCGGGTCTGACCTCATCTTCTGTGGCCACTTCACCTTTGGTCTGAGCTTCTCCAAGAATACTTATGTAGGTGACACGTAAAAGTTGTGAGCGGATAATAAATGAGGCATACCTCTTTCGTTCCGGTGAGTCCCTACTCTTGATCTGGGTGGGCATTTTTCGTGGCGAGAAGAGGGTGTAACGGTCGTTCTGACATATGGTTGATGTCGTTCCTTGTTGGGTCGTGAGGCAGCGAGGTCCTTTCTGGTATCATTTCCTTGAACTTTTCTGGATTCGGCATGTACCAAGGTCAGTCGATGATTTGGTCCATTGAGGTCGTCCTCGTCTGCTCGTACCTCGGCACATTATGTGTTGAGTTTTTCATCCAAAGTGGGTGGGGGATACTTCATCAGTCGACTCAATAGCTTTCTGGTCGCTTTCGAACTGTCTCTGGTCAGCCCGTTCTGGAAGGCTGCGACTGCCATCCCTTCTGATAGGTTTAGCAAGGTCATCCTTACTCGGTTGAAAGGGGTGAGGAAGTCCCTCTCACGGAGACTGCCTAATAACAAATATGTCGTTCACTCTTGCCTCGACTTTCTTTGCCCCAGCATGGGCCGTTACAAACTTGTCGGCCATCGCTTCGAACATTTCAATGGAATGCGCAGGTAGTTGTGAATACCATGTCAATGCTCCTCCTGTGAGGGTTTCACCGAATTTCTTCAACAAAATAGAGGATACTTGTTCTTTGGTGAGATCATTGCCTTTCACGTCGGTGACATAGTGAGTCAAATGATTTTCAGGATCAGTCGTGCTATCATATATTTTTAGGTAGGACGGCATTTAGAAGGTTTTCGGTATGGCATGCGAGACTGCATTGTCATTGTATGGCTTCTTGACAAATCGGCTGGCGTCTCTCTTCGGCAATAGTTTGGGAGCGCCCGGTATTTTATCGACTTCTTTCTGGTGTTCTTTCATTTGGTCTCGGAGTACCTTGTTCTAGTTCTCCATCCTTTTCAAAATGGTTGCAAGAGCGTTATCACCTACATTATTAATAACATTGTGAGTAATACCTGTCGTTGGAGGTGGAGGGAGTTGGTCACACTATTCGTCTGCCTTTTGTACAGTGCAAATCCTTGCATTTTCTACAGATGCATCTCAGGCGGACTTGTTGAGGACGCCAGTTAGCGCGTCGGTTAGCCATGCTTCGAGGAGCTTTTTCACATTTCGGGGCGTCTCTTCCACCACATATGTGGAGGCTCCCTTACCAAGGGATTTTGTGATGCTGCAATGAGGGGGCGGTGACCCATCTCGCCTAGGGGAGGCATTGGGCGTTGCGCCTTCCCCTGCTATTTCGCAGCTTTCATTGATGACGTTCATGAGGTTAGTTGGGAGGTCATTGATTATCCTCGCCCTTTCTTCCATGTTACCTATCATGTTGGGATTTGTGCACATAAAGAAAGGAGATATTTTTTTTTTACGGTTGGTATCCGCGTCAGTGATAGATCTTGAAAAAACTTAAAGTTTAACTAGGAAATCCCCACAGACGGCGCCAAATTGTTTGACCCAAAAGAGTGATCCTTGGTTCAAATAATTATATCTATGTATTAAAGGGTTAACCTAATTAACAATAATATTTCTAGATGCGAGTTAAGAAAGCGTGATTAATGTTGAATGGTTTTGGTAGAAGAATGATAATAGTGTGTGACAATCATCTTAAATGGTGTGAATAATAAATGAGCTATAAATGGCAATGAACATTAATACAAGGCATTTGGGTAAATAAAGAAAAGATTTACCCAATAAAGGAGAAAATGGATATTATTCCTTCTAACAATGATGAATGACAAACAAATCCTTGAATGTTCGAATTATCCTCAGATCTGGTGGGAAGTGTGAAATAATGTGGACAAAAATCTTGATAAAAAGGTGTTGTTTTGTCTTTTGGTCAGAGAGAGAATCTTTTTTTATCCAAGTATCTTCTTACAAATGAATATTACATACCCTACATCACTGTTTCTTTTCATATATATATATGAGACATACCCCTAACATACCCTAACAGTACAATTATTTAATATCTCATTTTGAAAACTAGCAGCTACAGCTCTGCTAAATGTGCTCGATCTCGTCCGTTGTTGATATTTCCACCACGAACCTCGCTACTTCTTGGTCGACCTCGACTGACCCATTCCTTAGTGTTATATTGTCCTAAATATTTTATGGCAGATTCTGACCTATACAATTATATTGGGTATGTTATTACAGTAGCTACAACCCTAGTATGTTTATTATTATCTAGGAACGCAACTTTATTAGTATAAATTTAGTTCCTATGGCCTGCGTTGAAATTCCAATGTATCTATACAGATATGTTTTATCTCATATGGTCGGCATAGATGTGAAAATCTAGGAAAACAACATATCACACTTCATTAAGATGACTTTCTAAAAATTGTAAGGGAAGTGATTTTAAGAAATTTTATTTAAAAAAAGAGAAAAATATTACCGATTATTCTTTTTTCTATTGGTCCAAATAATTTGACTTTGTGCAAGACAAGTCAAATAAGAAGGGGTAACATGCTCTCTTCAATTTATAATTTGCACATTTTATGAACGAGGCGTACATAAAACTTTTAGTAAGCAATATAAGTGAACAAATTATAAGAGTGTAATATTAAAAAATCTAATCTTTTTTGTGCAGAAATACAATTTTACAGAGGAGAATGAGTAGCTTTTCCAAAATTTGTATTTTGAGTTGGCTGAAATAATTTTTGAATACAAATAGACATTTTCATTTCAGGTATTAGAGCTAGTTATAACTCATATTGGTTTTGTTGCTTTTTATCGTATAAGAGATGAAAGATTCAACACTCGCTCACATGTATATCTTTTTACATTTGAGGGAAAATATATATATATATATA
>AWOL01S0005571.1:46801-68642 GCA_000715115.1 Nicotiana otophora | reverse complement strand
ACGACCCAACCTGATATAAAAACTTACACATGTGACATACAGGCCTATAAGGCCAACATGATCATTTGTAAACTCAAAACATAGGCCGACAAGGCCATACAATCTTTCATATACGTGACATCTGTCTACAAGCCCTTAAGAGTACATAAATATCATAAAGGTCGGGACTGAGCCCTGCATATCCCAATCAATACATGTCCTAATGTTACTGACCAAATAAGCAACTCCGGAGCAAATGGAGCGCACCAACATCATTTGCTGAGCTGATAGACTACTTGGAAGACTCTCGACTTGTCTATCGGGACCTGCGGGCATGAAACGCAACATCCCTGAGCAAAAGGGATGTCANAAGCCCAAGATTAACGACGTTGATTTATAGACATGCTTTCTAAGACAAGTAACAATATCTTATAGGTAGGATTTCTTACGATTGACAGTTGAAATTGATTTTATGATACTTTATCCCTATAGGCATGTCATCTAAGTGTATCAATACAATGAAGAAAAAAAGTAATTGCTCAGTTGATTAAGGTCATAGAGTCATGATATCTAGATGAGCAGTGTGTGATTGATGGATTAATTAGTTGAAGCCCTATAAACATGGTAACTAGATGAGAGTTAGTAAAAACACATGTTGTTGTATCACATAGGCATGATATCTAACACATAGCATTAAAGCAAATTGAGTATATNATGCATAGGTATATGCGTTCATAACATCATCAAGCCTCTGAGGGCATCCCATCATATCATTTCGGCCACTGTGGGCAAATCATCAACGTATACCAGCTGATCAGGTAGTGGTTCGTATATAACGCCGTAACCTTTTCCCATATTCCATATACTTATATATACATATATACGCGTATATAACACCATTTGGTCATGGGTCAATGTACATGTATAAATGCATGAAATGCATAAGAAATACGTTAATAAGATTTTCTCAGAATGTCATAAAAATAATATGCATGTCGGATAAATTTTATCAAATATGTATTTTTCTAAGACCCATGAGCAGGAGATATAATAATAATTCACGTGGGTAATCAAGAATATAGACACCTTTAATGTTGCTATGAATAGAGTCATTTATGGAAGTTGTGCATTTGCTCATTTCGTTCGTGCCGTATAGATCATGCCAAAAGAATGAAGGGATAGCCTTAACATACCTAGAGTAGGGAAAACTCCGTGTGATATTTTTGAGAAAGAATGCACCGTTAAATTTGCAGAATCTAACGTTGATGTTCCGATCATTGCAAATCACGCATGCAATCTCTATGCAACGTGATGCTTCATCTTTTAATCTTAAAGGGGGGTAAGAAAACATTATCTTTCATTGCTAAGGTGAACGTATTTTGGCAATTCACGTGTAGAAGGCTAAATGAAATGTTAATCCTTGTCATGCTCTAATAGTGTAACACCTTTCCACATCTTGTATGAGTCACTTAGTGGCCTTTCTTAACAAATTCATGGGCTGCCACGTTAAAGGTAAGATCCCTCAAACTTATCCAACTTTTGTCACATAATGTAATGCCTTAAAGAGTCATTAATGGGATTTAAGGTGTGCTTCCACGTGAGTGCCCCTTCACTTATCCAATTATCCACCCCTTTTCTTAATCAATCCATTAATTCCCCCACTAGTCCAATAATTAACCAATTACCCACATAATTAAGAATTATCTCAAATTACATAAAATACTACTCCCTTTTAATATACTTTATACACCTTACTATCATAACCAATGGTATCTTGTGTGGTACTAGTCCATAAATATCGGGTATTATCGCTCGGCCCAAATTTTATCCCAAATAGACAACCTTTAATGAAACTCATTTTCTTCTATTTTCTTACCTTCTCTCCTTCACGAATTTACTCTTCATGTGTTTGAAATAGCATAATACTTATGATCTTAATGAAATCTCATCCCCGAACTTACGTCGATTAACTTATGACGAAACTTTAACACACGCAAATGCGGGATGTAGTATCTCATTTTCGAGTTTCCATCAATTTACTTATGGCGTGCTTTCACGTACGAAAATATGGGGTGTAACAAATTATGGAAATCTTGTTTGACTTTGGACACGGTTCATCTAAGTGGGCTGATACGTTAATGACGTCTCAATCCATGCTAGGTTTAGCATGATGCATGTATATTTCAAATCAGAGTGTGGTTTCTAGAAAGTTCTCGACTGGTACTCCCAAGTGAACAAATCGAGAGGGAAAGACACGGGACCGTCGACTGCACCGTTGATCGACTAGTCTAGTGCAAATAATCCTTTCTAGTTTCAAAGGACGTTTTTTAGGAAATCGCGGACACTCATCAAGCGTCGCTATGTTGATAATAAGCATGAGTAGAGTATGATGTGGGGGGGGGATGCTTTATGCAAAAATAGTAACACGTTGCCCAATATTTGCATGATGAAAGTGCGTAAAAAGAGTAAATAAAATAAATGAGAGAAAAAGCAAAAAAGAGAAAGACGGAAGAGAAAAGTAAGTTTTATTCATGAAAACATATGAGAACGTAATTAAATGAAGCAAATAGGGAGATAGGGACGAGAGAGACATGATGTAGCAATCTTAAACAAGATGAAAGCAACGGAGGGAATGATGTTCATGTCATAGCAAATAAATAAAAATAAGGGGAGGGGATATGTCATAGCAATTTAAACAAATAAGGGAAAGGCATGCTGTCGTGCCCCTTTATCTCTCAAAAGCGGGGTTCGACATGTGACAACTCTTTTAAATGGGGGTATTAAATGAGAAGAGTCGCCACCAAACGATTTTGGGGTGCCTTAGGGCACGTATTTGCAAATAATTATGTTTAACTAGTCTACGTCACCAAAGATGGTTTAAGGTATCAAATTACCTCAAAGAGAATGTGTTAGGCACTCTTCGAGGTCCACAAATGTGGGTCCCAATATAAGTTTAAACTCTGTGGGATTTTCGGATTACAATAGTCCTAAGTGATCATATAAGTGAGGGGAAGATAAGGAATTTAAAGGTTCTATTATGAACACATGCAAAGAAAATCGGGCAATAATTAGACTATATAGATAATCAGTACAAGTCTTCAGAGGTTGGAAGATACAACTTAATTTGACGACTATGTGTGAACAATAAACATATAAAGAAGGGGGTCCCAAGTTTTTTATCCTAAAGGATCACCCAGAACAACATAATTAATACTTCGCAACTCCCTTGATGTAGGGGTTGCTTATATTATTCAGCGGGAACAGACTATCACCTCCTACTACCATATTACTAAGTTAAAGTTGTTTACTTAAAGGCGCTTTCATTCAATTCAAGGTCGTGTCCTACGCGTGCACTACCCGTCCCACGCATATGGTCCAGGAGTCTTTGGACCTACTATTTGGGTGGTTATAGACTCTACTTAGGATGCTAAAAAATGATAAAACTGGCGTACATTCAAAGCATATTAAACTTCACATAAAGAACATGAAGGGCTCAAGTTAGCCTCCACACATAAAAAACAAATGCACGTGGGCAGATTAGGCAGTAGACAATTTCAGTATTAAGAAGCATTATAGCCGTTAAGTCGTATAGGCATCGCTTCTAGGTGATTCTGATTTCCAGCATTGTACTTGGAGCATTGCAGTTTTAGGCTAATAGATTTGCAGATTAAAAATATTACTTACATATAGGCATGGCATCTATATTGTTCGTGCATCGAGGCAGTAAAACTCTTCGAAAGCCCAAGATTAACGACGTTGATTTATAGACATGCTTTCTAAGACAAGTAACAATATCTTATAGGTAGGATTTCTTACGATTGACAGTTGAAATTGATTTTATGATACTTTATCCCTATAGGCATGTCATCTAAGTGTATCAATACAATGAAGAAAAAAAGTAATTGCTCAGTTGATTAAGGTCATAGAGTCATGATATCTAGATGAGCAGTGTGTGATTGATGGATTAATTAGTTGAAGCCCTATAAACATGGTAACTAGATGAGAGTTAGTAAAAACACATGTTGTTGTATCACATAGGCATGATATCTAACACATAGCATTAAAGCAAATTGAGTATATAACTAGTGATGTTTGAATCCTACAGGCATACTATCTAATACCGTATAGAAGTGGAGCATGTGAACAAGTGAGGCACTTAGATTCTTATGGGGATGTTTTCTAACAGTGTACAGGAATAGGACATGTTGAGCAAAATATTAAATGAAGCACTTAGACCCTATAGGCATGTTTTCTACCCTTTTATGCAAGAATAGAGTACAGTCGTTTCCCATGATTCACTAACTCCACAATTTTATGTTTACAAATCATTACATGCCCAAAATAAAGAATACATGATCAAATATTACAACTAAAACGAATACATGCCCAATAAACAGAGTAGGCCCAAGGGAGAATAACCCAGGAACGTCGATGCATTCAATAATATCACGCCCCAAAACCGAGGAGCACGACCGGCGCTCAACCGAGTGAACCTGACCGAGCAAGCCTGTTAGATTTCCTTCTACCCAAACTCATCCACGTATNGGGCAAATCATCAACGTATACCAGCTGATCAGGTAGTGGTTCGTATATAACGCCGTAACCTTTTCCCATATTCCATATACTTATATATACATATATACGCGTATATAACACCATTTGGTCATGGGTCAATGTACATGTATAAATGCATGAAATGCATAAGAAATACGTTAATAAGATTTTCTCAGAATGTCATAAAAATAATATGCATGTCGGATAAATTTTATCAAATATGTATTTTTCTAAGACCCATGAGCAGGAGATATAATAATAATTCACGTGGGTAATCAAGAATATAGACACCTTTAATGTTGCTATGAATAGAGTCATTTATGGAAGTTGTGCATTTGCTCATTTCGTTCGTGCCGTATAGATCATGCCAAAAGAATGAAGGGATAGCCTTAACATACCTAGAGTAGGGAAAACTCCGTGTGATATTTTTGAGAAAGAATGCACCGTTAAATTTGCAGAATCTAACGTTGANCTAGTATGAAAACCAAACACCAATTTAAGAATTTAGAAACACAATATGTATATGATGAATCATGATGACAATAGCATAATATAGATATGCTTATTAAAAGCAATCAATAACATTTATAGGATTTAAGATGAAATCCTCTGTAACCATCTTCAAACAAAGCGCCCCCGCCGCCTCACCCGATANCTATGCAACGTGATGCTTCATCTTTTAATCTTAAAGGGGGGTAAGAAAACATTATCTTTCATTGCTAAGGTGAACGTATTTTGGCAATTCACGTGTAGAAGGCTAAATGAAATGTTAATCCTTGTCATGCTCTAATAGTGTAACACCTTTCCACATCTTGTATGAGTCACTTAGTGGCCTTTCTTAACAAATTCATGGGCTGCCACGTTAAAGGTAAGATCCCTCAAACTTATCCAACTTTTGTCACATAATGTAATGCCTTAAAGAGTCATTAATGGGATTTAAGGTGTGCTTCCACGTGAGTGCCCCTTCACTTATCCAATTATCCACCCCTTTTCTTAATCAATCCATTAATTCCCCCACTAGTCCAATAATTAACCAATTACCCACATAATTAAGAATTATCTCAAATTACATAAAATACTACTCCCTTTTAATATACTTTATACACCTTACTATCATAACCAATGGTATCTTGTGTGGTACTAGTCCATAAATATCGGGTATTATCGCTCGGCCCAAATTTTATCCCAAATAGACAACCTTTAATGAAACTCATTTTCTTCTATTTTCTTACCTTCTCTCCTTCACGAATTTACTCTTCATGTGTTTGAAATAGCATAATACTTATGATCTTAATGAAATCTCATCCCCGAACTTACGTCGATTAACTTATGACGAAACTTTAACACACGCAAATGCGGGATGTAGTATCTCATTTTCGAGTTTCCATCAATTTACTTATGGCGTGCTTTCACGTACGAAAATATGGGGTGTAACAAATTATGGAAATCTTGTTTGACTTTGGACACGGTTCATCTAAGTGGGCTGATACGTTAATGACGTCTCAATCCATGCTAGGTTTAGCATGATGCATGTATATTTCAAATCAGAGTGTGGTTTCTAGAAAGTTCTCGACTGGTACTCCCAAGTGAACAAATCGAGAGGGAAAGACACGGGACCGTCGACTGCACCGTTGATCGACTAGTCTAGTGCAAATAATCCTTTCTAGTTTCAAAGGACGTTTTTTAGGAAATCGCGGACACTCATCAAGCGTCGCTATGTTGATAATAAGCATGAGTAGAGTATGATGTGGGGGGGGGATGCTTTATGCAAAAATAGTAACACGTTGCCCAATATTTGCATGATGAAAGTGCGTAAAAAGAGTAAATAAAATAAATGAGAGAAAAAGCAAAAAAGAGAAAGACGGAAGAGAAAAGTAAGTTTTATTCATGAAAACATATGAGAACGTAATTAAATGAAGCAAATAGGGAGATAGGGACGAGAGAGACATGATGTAGCAATCTTAAACAAGATGAAAGCAACGGAGGGAATGATGTTCATGTCATAGCAAATAAATAAAAATAAGGGGAGGGGATATGTCATAGCAATTTAAACAAATAAGGGAAAGGCATGCTGTCGTGCCCCTTTATCTCTCAAAAGCGGGGTTCGACATGTGACAACTCTTTTAAATGGGGGTATTAAATGAGAAGAGTCGCCACCAAACGATTTTGGGGTGCCTTAGGGCACGTATTTGCAAATAATTATGTTTAACTAGTCTACGTCNAATGTATGCGGGTGGAAATGCATCAACGATACCAATACCAACACAAAGCGGCTATGCCGCCTCACCCCAATGTATGCCGGTGGAAATGCATCAACGATACCAATACCAACACAAAGCGGCTATGTTGCCTCACCCCAATGTATGCGGGTGGAAATGCATCAACGATACCAATACCAACACAAAGTGGTCGTACCGCCTCACCCCAATGTAAACAGGTTGAGGTGTATCAGAATCACAATCTCTACACTTCTTGGCATAATAACCTTCACATAAATCATGACTTGAAATTTTAACATGTGGATGCACAATCCATAGTTTCGAACACATCCCTAATTTATAATGCAATATGATAAGAGCATTTGAAACACGAATTGAACGTATATCTTTATCACAAGACTTATCGAAATACTTGATTTCTAATCAACATGTTGGAACTTACAAGGATAATGGGAATTCCAATTCTTAAAGAAGAGTTTAGCCAACATATCTCACTTGAGCTTCCTTACACTCTAAATGTTTCGGAATTCTTAGCAACTTCAATCTATTTTACAAATATAACAAATTGAACAAAAATTAGGAAGATGATCATGGTTCTAGCTCATTTGAGCATTTTAACAAACACTAGGTGTGCATATGGTTTCAAGGTCCTTTTATGGAGAATTCCATCATCGCACAACCCAATCTTTACCATACTTAATTCAACAATCTTCCTACACCCCTTGATCATATGCATGTAAAATAAACAACTCTCATGCCCAAATATTATCTTGCTAATTACCATTTTCAGATAATTTCAAAACTGAGGGTTAGGGTGTAGAATCATACCTCTAGGATGAAGACCTAGTGAGTTTCCCTTTTTAATCTTCCAAAACTTGAGCAAGAATTGAAGAACAAATATTGAAAAACACGTTCTCACTCTAGGGAACTCTCTCTCACTCTAAAATGTTAGATTATAGCTCACAATGGCTCAAAGAGTGTATTTAACGAAATAGAGTCGGGTTTTAAAAACCCAAAAATGGAGCTCCATAATAGGTTCTGCGATCGCATAATCAATATGCGGACCGCATATCAGTTGCATAATTGCTGACCAAAACGACCAAAAATCTGCCTGTGTCTGCGGTCACTATGCGGTCTGCATAACTATTCTGCGGTCACATAATGAACTGCAGAATAGTTATACAGTCGCATAGTTGACCGCATAATTGCATCCAAGCTGACCCTCTTCAGCCACACTTCTACAACAATTATGCTGCCCGCAGAGTGATTATTCGGTCGCATAATGGACCGCATAAATGTGCTTTTCTGCCAAAAATGTTCCTTTACTTTTCGATGCTTTGCTCAACCCATAAAGTCCGAGCCGCGGAGAGCTTGCGACACATTATAATTACCAATTTGGCACCGCGAAACATAATTTTGTTTTTGCAAAATTTTACGGGGCCTTACATTCTCCACCACTTAGGATCATTCGTCCTCGAATGAGGGTAAACATCTCTTAATAGTATCTTCTGCAACTCAATTTTCATACCACACACCAAAAGCCCCAAATTTTACTAACTCCCTAAATTTCCAAAAATTTCGCAAGNTTTGACTACTATGTGTGAACAATAAACATATAAAGAAGGGGGTCCCAAGTTTTTTATCCTAAAGGATCACCCAGAACAACATAATTAATACTTCGCAACTCCCTTGATGTAGGGGTTGCTTATATTATTCAGCGGGAACAGACTATCACCTCCTACTACCATNATTTTACGGGGCCTTACATTCTCCACCACTTAGGATCATTCGTCCTCGAATGAGGGTAAACATCTCTTAATAGTATCTTCTGCAACTCAATTTTCATACCACACACCAAAAGCCCCAAATTTTACTAACTCCCTAAATTTCCAAAAATTTCGCAAGAGTTTCCTTTGTAACTAGGCCTATCCACCTGTCAGAGAGCCCCAGAAACACATCCTAACAACATATAGAATCCAACGATGTAGAATAACACAAAACAACACCAACTGTGGCCTCATAAGCAATATATTACTAGAAAGGAACACCCTTAATGCCATTTCTATAAATGATACATAATTCATAGAAATCAACTCTTAGAATCTTCATGGCTCACAACTTTATAAATACATGGCTATTCAAACAAATAATGATACTTTTTCTTCATTTCTTCCTCGGCCTCCCAAGTAGCCTCTTCAACTTGTTGGTTTCGCCATAACGCTTTCGCGGATGCAATTTCCTTGTTTCTCAACTTCTGGACTTGCCGATCAATAATAGAAATCGGAATCTCTTCATATGTCAATTCTTCATTTACCTCAATAGTCTCAACCGGAACAATGACTATCGGGTCTCCAACTACTTTCTTTAATATAGACACATGAAACACCGGTTGTACTAATGACATCACAGGTGGTAGCTCAACCTTGTACGCCACCTTACCGATCCTCTGAATGATTTTGTACGGTCCGACATACCTCGGACTCAATTTACCTTTCTTACCAAATCGCATAACCCCTTTTATGGGGGAAACTTTCAAAAATACCCAATCATCTTCTTTGAACTCCAAATCCCTACAACGTACATCCGAATAGGATTTCTGACGAGTCTGAGAAGTCTTCAACCGCTCCTTAATGATTTTAACTTTTTCCATGGTCTGATGCACGAGGTCTGGCCCTATCAACTCTGCCTCCCCAATTTTGAACCACCCAATGGGAGATCTACATATCCTTCCATATAAAGCCTCGAACGGTGCCATTTGAATGCTAGCACGATAGCTATTGTTGTATGCAAATTCTATGAGTGGTAAATGATCATCCCAGCTACCTTTGAAGTCTACAACACAAGCACGCAACATATCCTCAAGCGTCTAAATAGTTCGTTGTGCCTGCCCAGTCTGCGGGTGAAAGGTTATACTAAGATTCACCTGAGTACCCAAACCTTGCTGAAATTTCTTCCAAAAGTTAGCAGTGAATTGTGCTCCCCAATCAGATATGATGGAAACTGGAGTGCCATGCAACCTGACTATTTCTTTGATATACAACTAAGCATATTGTTCTGCTGTATTGATAGCCTTAACCAGCAAGAAGTGTGCTGATTTTGTGAGTCGATCCACAATCACCCAAATCAAGTCACACTTACGAGGAGTACGAGGTCATCCTACCACAAAGTCCATATTAATCATTTCCTACTTCCACATTGGAATTTCTATGTTCTGTGCCAACCCACTAGGCCTTTGGTGTTCGGCTTTTACTTGCTGACAATTTGGACACTTCACCACAAATTCTGCTACATTCCTCTTCATGGCATTCCACCAATAGACTTCCTTAAGATCATGATACATTTGCGTTGAACCTGGGTGCACGGAATACCTAGAAGTGTGAGCTTCAGTCATAATTCTTTCACGGAGACCATCCATATTTGGAACACATAGTTGCCCTTGGTACCTTAGTGTACCATCATCCATTCCAAGAGAAAAGGCCATGGTCTTATGTTTAATAATCCTCTCTTTCAATTGCACCAACAATGGATCATTGTATTGCTTCTCTTTGACTTCTACAACAAGTGATGATTCGGCCCTATTTTGCACAATTACCCTCCTTCACTAGAGTCCATAAAATGAACTCCCAAACTATCCAATCGGTGAATTTCCTTGGCCAGTAGCCTTTGATATGCCTCCAAGTGAGCCAACCTACCCATGGATATCTGGCTAAGAGCTTCTGCCACAACATTGGCCTTTCCCGAATGATATAGAATATCAATGTCGTAGTCCTTGAGTAACTCCTTAGATTCAACTCCTTCTACTTGAAAATATATTGAAGGCTCTTATGGTCCGTGAATATATCCACATGGGCCCCATATAGATAATGATGCCAAATTTTCAATGCAAGTACCACTGCCGCAAGTTCTAAATTATGTGTTGGGTAGTTCTTTTCATGATTCTTGAGTTGTCTAGAAGCATAAGATATAAACTTTACATGTTGCATTAATACACATTCAAGACCAATTCTTGAAGCACCACAATATACCACAAATCCATCTATACCCTCTGGAAGAGTCAACACCGGTGTCGTAGGCAACTTGCTTTCAGTTCCTGGAAACTCTTTTCACAAGCATCTGACCATTGGAACTTAATTGCCTTCTGCGTAAATTTAGTCAATAGAGAGGCAAGAGTAGAAAACCCCTTCACAAACTTTCTATAATATCTAGCTAAGCCTAAGAAACTGCGAATCTCTGTTGGAGTTATATGCCTCGGTCAATTTTTCACAGCTGAAATTTTCTGATAATCAACCTTAATCTTGTTACACCCCATATTTTCGTACGTAAAAGTATGCCATAAATAAATTGATGATAGCTCGTAAATGAGATATTACATCCCGCATTTTCGTATTTTAAAGTTTCGCCGTAAGTTAATCGACTTAAATTCGGGAATGAGATTATTTTGAGATTATAAGCATTATGATATTTCAAACAAGTGAAGAGTAAATTCCTGAAGGTGAGAGGGTAAGCAAATAGAAGAAAACGAATT
The DNA here is from genome assembly GCA_000715115.1 of Nicotiana otophora. NCBI lineage: Eukaryota > Viridiplantae > Streptophyta > Magnoliopsida > Solanales > Solanaceae > Nicotiana > Nicotiana otophora. Next base: position 57,365 of record AWOL01S0005571.1, on the reverse strand, counting down.
TCGTCGAATTTTGACATTTTTGAAAAAATACGACCCGAGTTAAAATACCCGGTATTTATGGACTAGTACCATACAAGGTACCACATGGCCATGATAGTAAGGTGTATAAGGTATGTTAAAAGTGAGTAGTATTATAAGTAATTTGAGATAATTATTAATTATGTAGGTAATTAGTTAATTATTAGATAGTGGGAGATTATCAATTAATCATGAGATTAGTGGTTAATTAATGGTATTCTGGATAAAGCTTTAACTACAAAAACGTGGCAGCCAAGGCTTTATCAAAGTATGACTCTTAAAACCATAGAATAAGGTGGCATTAAGAGAGCCTTTTTGGTGGCTTAGTCGTTAAAGTCAAGTGGGGCCTACCAAGCAAGTCATTGAAAGAATTCTGTTAAAACTCAAAGTATTCATATAGAAACTTCAGAGAATTCATTTTGAACTCCAAGGATTTCAACGTGAGGCATCTCAACTTTAAGCATATGTCAAATGCCAAAATATTAATTTTCAAGAATTCAATATGAGATTTCATATGCATTTGCATATATCAAAGCAACGCCAGGCTTCAACAATTCAAAATGAGAGTGAGATTTTGCAATTATAACGGAGTACGGTGCAATCTTTCTCAAGAATATCATACTAATTTTCCCCTACTTCGATCCACTGTTACATATTTTCGCAAAAGAGAATCGGTTCAGGTTTGTTAAGGCTATCCCTTCTTTCTTTTTGGCATGATCAATACGAAACGAACAAATGCACAATTTCCATAAATGACTTTATTCATAGAAATATTAGGGGTGTCTATATTCTTGATTCCCCATGTGAATCATTATTATATCTTCTGTTCATGGGTCTCAGAAAAATACGTATTTGATAAAATGTATCCGATAGGCATATTATTTTTATGACATTACGGGAAAATCTTATAAACATATTTCTTATGAATTTCACGCATTTATACATGTACATTGACCCATGACCAGATGGCGTTATGTACACCGTATATTATATGTATATGGGATATGGGAAAATGTTATGGCGTTATATGTGCACCACCACCTGATCAGCCGGTATACGTTGATGATTTGCCCACAGTGGATGAAATGATATGATGGGATTCCCTCAGAGGCTTGATGATGTTATGAACGCTTATACCTAAGCATGGTATGACATTATACGCATATGCATGATATTATAAACATGAAATGATTTATAGAGCTATTCAGACATACATGTTGAGTCTTTTACTCCGTGTTTGTCTCTTGTCTATTATTTACCGATTTTCATTCCTTATATACTCGGTACATTACTTGTACTGACATCCCTTTTGCCCGGGGATGCTGTGTTTCATGCCCGCAGGTCTCGATAGACAGGTCGAGAGTCCTCCAAGTAGGCGATCAGCTCAGTAGAAGATATTGGTGCACTCCATTTGCTCCGGAGTTGCTTGTTTGGTCAGTATGATTTAGATGTGTACGTTTTGGTATGGCGGGGCTCTATCCTGACCTTTATGACAATGATGTACTCTTAGAGGCTTGTAAACACATGTCCTATACGTGAAAGATTGTACGGCCTTGTCAGCCTATGTTTTGAGTTTATAAATCATCATGTTGGCCTATTAGGCCTGTATGTCACGTTTATATGATGAAGTAATAAGAAAGATACGTTACGTTGGTACTCGGTTGAGTAAGGTACCAGGTGCCCATTGCGGCCCATTGGTTTTGGTCGTGACAAATCCCCTCACTGGAGACTACATGACCTAAGAATATGATCGATTCAAGGCAAAATTCACACTTTGAAAACTTTGCATATAACTGGTGCTGATGTAGGGTTTGCAGAACTACCCAGAGATGATCAACATGTTCTTCTCGACTTTGTGAATATACAAGAATATCGTCAATGAACACTATCACAAACGAATCGAGGAACGACTTGAAAATTCGGTTCATAAGATCCATGAAAGCTACTAGGGCATTTATTAGCCCAACAGACATCACCAAAAGTTCCAAATGCCCATACCGGTTCCTCAAATCTATTTGCAGAATATCCCGCTCCCTGATCTTTAATTGGTGATTTTCGGATCTTACATCAATCTTGGAGAAGTACCTGGCACCTTGCAATTGATCAAACAAGTCATCTATCCTTGGCAGTGGGTACTTATTCTTGATTGTGACCTTATTAAGTTGTTGATAGTCAATACACATTCTCAGTGACCCATCTTTCTTTCTTAAAAAATGACCGGTGCGCCCCAAGGCGACACACTTGGCCGGATAAAATCCTTTTCTAACAAACTTCTCAATTGTTCCTTTAGCTCCTTCAATTCTCCCGGTGCCATTATGTAGGGTGGAATAGATATAGGATGTGTGTCTGGCATCACATCAATCGCAAAATCAATCTCCCTGTCTGGTGGGATCCCAGAGAGTTCATCCGGAAAGACTTCCGGAAATTCATTCACAATAGGCACATACTCAAGCGTAGGTGCCTCTGCATCGGTGTCCGTAACCCGAACCAAATGGTAAATACACCCCTTGTTGATCATTTTCCTGGCCTTAAGATAATAAATAAACCTACCCTTCGGCACTACATCATCACCCTTCCACTCAATAACCGGCTTATTCTGAAATTCGAACCGAACAGTTCTGGTTCGGCAATCAAGCTTGGCAAAACATGAAGAAAGCCAATCCATCCCCATTATCACATCAAAATAGACCATTCCCAATTCAATAAGATCGGCCACGGTGTCCCGACCACGCAATGTGACAACACAATCCCTATAAACCCACGCGGCCTAAATAGACTCACCAACCGGAGTAGATATAGAGAACGACACATGATGTTGTTCTGGTTCTATCCCAAATTCTATAGAAACATAAGGAGTGACATATGACAAAGTGGAACCCGGGTCAATAATAGCATATACATCATGGGATTGGATAGACAATATACATGTGACAACATCTGGAGAAGTCTCTGATTCCCGACGCCTCCGCATGGCATACAATCTGTTGGGTCTTCCCGAATTTTGTGCACCACCCCTACCTGTACCATGCCCTGCGGGTGCTGGGGTGCCTCAAGCTGGAGGTGTTGTGGATGTAGTAGCTGCAGAATTAGTTGGCTGTGTCGCACCTCTGCCCATAATTCGGCAGGACGAGCGGCAATCTCTCTGAATGTGACCCCTCACAACACACCCATAGCATATTGTTAGGTCCATGAAGCAGGTCCCAAAGTTCATTCTCCCACACTTAGGGCATTGAAACCTCCGCTGCTGAAACCTTCTGTCGGGCCGACCTTGCTGGTGAGTTCCCATATTGCCATGACTAGGTCCAGATGACTGTGCACACATCGAAGACTATGAGAATGATTGGGATGGTCTTGATGACCCTCTCATGAATGCCGACCTACCACCACCACCACCGGAAGAACCACCAAAGTTGCCCGCGAATCGGGCCCTGCTGCTACTCTGACACTCCATTCTATTCTTCAATTTGCGGGTCTCTGTGGCTTGAGCAAATTCCACCATCTTACCATTGTTCATATCAGAATTTAAGGCAGCTGTAGAGGCCTCATTAATAACCAGGGGCTAAGGCCCTAAACAAACCGGTGCACTCTAGCCTCCATAGTGGGCAACATGTGAATAGCATACTTAGCCAGGCTCGCAAACTCCATATGGTACTCCCACACATTCATAGTATCCTGCTCCAGGCTTTCAAATTCAGCGACACGAGCAGCCTTAGTTTCGGCAGGCAAGAAATGATCCATAAAGGCATTTGTGAATTCACCCCAACTTGCCGGAGGGCTTCCCTCCTCACGGGATTCCTCCCACAACTCAAACTAAGAATAGGCCACCCCTTTCAGGCAATAAGAGGACAACTCTACTCCCTCCATCTCTGTAGCATGCAGAAGCTGGAGAGTTTTGTGCATCTCATCAATGAAGTCTTGGGGGTCATCCTCGAGATCAGTACCCATAAACACTGGAGTATCTAACTGCAGAAACTTGTTCACCCTGGAACTAGCAGGTTCCCTTGGATGACTGGAAAAAGTAGGCCCAACACTCGATCTCTGGGCCTGAGAAGCCACTATATGTGTCAACATCTGTATGGCTCCCCTAAGATCAATATCAGACACACCAGAATTGGAAGCTGGAGCTGGAGGTGGAATTGGAATATCAGTTGGAGGAACTGTTGCACCTTCACTAGATGTAGGGACAGGTGCGGTCTGATCAGCTGTTGTAGAATCGGATAGTGTAGTTACTGGAGGAATATTCTCACTCCTCGAGTGCTCACCCGCATCATCAATAATAGGATCAACTATCACTCCTGGGGTGAAATTGGCTTTTTGGCCAGTTCTTGCCTTCTTCTTAGGTGCCATGCACTGAAAATTAGAGCAACTCAAAAGTTAAAGGAGGAACAATCTTACAACCAGCTTTATTGCACGATCAAGAACATGGAAGAAGGTTATTATTATTAAATGCCCATGTAGCATCCTAATTATAGTTATGGTCGACAACACACCGGTAATAAGGACTCTACTAGACACGGCTCCGACACATCCTAGGACACTTTAATACCTTAGGCTCTGATACCAAGTTTGTCACGCCCCAAAACCGAGGAGCGCGACCCGCGCTTAACCGAGTGAACCCGACCGAGCAAGCCTGTTCCATTTTCTTCTACCCAAACTCATCCATGAATGAAGATAATACATAATTTCATTAATTAGACAAAAATGTGATCATGTCTGCAATACCAATTCATTACCAATAGTTTCATCATTTTTAAAGTCTCAAATGGACAAATAATACAACCACCACATAACATATTTTGACTTTCCCAGCACCAATACACAACCCACACTATGTCTACGGAGCCACTATAGATAAAGAAGAGTACAATGATAATGTCGGCAACAAGGCCTCAGCTATACCTCAAACAGAATACACAAAGAACAAAAGATACATAACCCCGGGATGAAGTGGGGCTCACCAAGTCGGCTGGGAATAAGGTGTGCTGCTATCACTGATCAATACCTCTTGCTGTGGAACCACCTGCATCTATTTAAAGTTGCAGCGCCCCCGACAAAAGGGACGTTAGTACCATCAAATAGTAGTAGTATGAAAACCAAACACCAATTTAAGAATTTAGAAATATAATATGTATATGATGAATCAGGGCGACAATAGCATTATATAGATAACCGTTTAAACCGTAGCAAGATTATTAAAAGATATAAATAACATTTATAGGATTTAAGTTGAGATCCTCTATAACCATCTTCACACTAAGCGGCCTCGCCGGATCACCCGATGTATGCTGGTGGAGGTGTACGTACAATACCATAACTCTACTCAAGAGGTCCTGCCGCCTCACCCCAAGGTATGCGGGTAGATGTATAACCACAGTACCTAGAACCTACACAAAGCGGCTACGCCACCTCACCCCAATGTATGCGGGTGGAAATACATCAACGATACCAATACCAACACAAAGCGGCTACGCCGCCTCACCCCAATATATGCTGGTGGAAATGCATCAACGATACCAATACCAATAGAAAGCGGCTATGCCGCCTCACCCCAATGTATGCGGGTGGAATGCATCAACGATAACAATACCAACACAAAACGGTCATACCGCCTCACCTCAATTTAAATGGGTGGAGGTGTATCACTATCACAATCTCTACACATCTTGGCATAATAACCTTCACATAAATCATAACTTGAAATTTTAACATGTGGATACACAATCCATAGTTTAGAACACATCCCTAATTTATAATGCAATATGATAAGAGCATTTGAAACACGAATTGAACATATATCTTTATCACAAGACTTATCGGAATACTCGATTTGTAATCAACATCGTGGAACATACAAGGATAATGGGAATTCCAATTCTTAAAGAAGAGTTTAGACAACATACCTCACTTGAGCTTTCTTACCCTCTAAATGTTCTGGAATTCTTAGCAACTTCAATCTATTTTACAAATATAACAAATTGAACCAAAATTAGGAAGAGGATCATGGTTCTAGCTCATTGAGCATTTTATCAAACACTAGGTGTGCATAATGTTTCAAGGTCCTTTTATGGGGAATTCCATCATCCCACAACCCAATATTTACCATGCCTAGTTCAACAATCTTCATACACCCCTTGATATCACATGCATGTAAAATAAACAACTCTCATGCCCAAATATTATCTTTCTAGTTACCCATTTTCAGATAATTTCAAAATTGAGGGTTAGGGTGTAGAATCTTACCTCTAGGATGAAGACATAGTGAGTTTCCCCTCTTAATCTTCCAAAATGTTAGCAAGTATTGAAGAACACCTTCTCACTCTAGGGCACTCTCTCTCACTCTAAAATGTCAGATTATAGCTTAAAAATGGCCCAAAAAGTGTATTTAACGAAATAGGGTCGGGTTTTATAACCCAAAAATGGAGCTCCGGAATAGGTTCTGCGATCGGATATGCGATCACATAATCAATATGCGAACCGCATACCGGTCGCATAATCGCTTACCAAAATGACCAAAAATCTGCCTGTGTGTGTGGTCACTATGTGGTCCGCATAACTGTTCTACGGTTGCATAATGAACCGCAGAACAGTTATGTGGTCGCATAGTCGATCGCATAATTACATCCCAGCTGACCCTCTTCTGCCTCACTTCTGCGGCCATTATGCGACCCGCAGAGTGATTATGCAGTCACACAATGGACCTCATAAACGTGCTTTTCCGCCAAAAACATTCCTTTACTTTCCGATGCATTGGTCAACCCATAAAGTCCGAGCCGCGGCAAGCTTGCAACACATTATAATACTCAACACGTAAATCTAATTCGTCACCACGGAACATTATTTTCTGTTACAAAATTTTACGGGGCCTTACATTCTCCCCCAGTTAGGATCATTCGTCCTCGAATGAGGGTAAAAATCCCTTATTAGCATCTTACGCAACTCATTTTTCATACCACACACCAGAAGCCCCAAATTTGACTAAGTCCCTAAATATCAAAAACTTTTGCCATAGTTTCCTTTGTAACTAGGATTATCCACCATTTAGAGAGACCCAGAAACACATCCTAACAACATATATTGAATCCACTGATGTAGCATAACACAAAACAACATCAACTGTGGCCTCACAAGCAGTATATTATCAGAAAGGAACACCCTTAACGCCAATTATACAAATGATACATAATTCATAGAAAGCAACTCTTAGAATTTTCATAGATCATAACATTATAAATACATGGCTATTCAAACAAATAAGGATACTTTTTCTTCATTTTTTTGTCGGCCTCCCAAGTAGCCTCTTCAACATGTTGGTTTCGCCATAACACTTTCACGGATGCAATTTCCTTGTTTCTCAACTTTCGGACTTGCCGATCAATAATAGAAACTGGAATCGCTTCATAAGTCAATTCTTCATTTACCTCAATAGTCTCAAGAGTAACAATGACTGTCGGGTATCCAACTACTTTCTTCAATATAGACACATGAAATACCAGGTGTACGCTTGACATCTCAAGTGGTAGCTCACCTTGTACGCCACCTCACCGGTCCTCTAAATGATTTTGTATGGTCTGACATACCTCGGACTCAATTTGCCTTTCTTACCAAATTGCATTACCCCTTTCATGGGGGAAACATTTAAGAATACCAAATCATATTCTTTGAACTCCAAATCCCTACGACGAACATCCGAATAGGATTTCTGACAACTCCGAGTACTTATCTACCGCTCCTTAATGATTTTAACTTTTTCCATGGCCTGATGCACGAGGTCTGGCCCTATCAACTCTGCCTCCCTAATTTCGAACCATCCAATGGGAGATCTACGTCTCCTACCATATAAAGCCTCTAATGATGTCATTTGAATGCTAGCATGATAGCTATTATTGTATGCAAACTCTATGAGTGGTAAATGATCATCCCAGCTACCTTTGAAGTCTAGAACGCAAGCACACAAGCACACAACATATCCTCAAGCATCTGAATAGTCCCCTCTGCCTGCTCGTCAGTCCGCGGGTGAAAGGATGTACTAAGATTCACCTGAGTACCCAAACCTTACTGAAATTTCTTCCAAAAGTTAGCAGTGAATTGTACTCCCCGATCAGATATGATGGAAACTGGAATGCTATGCAACCTGACTATTTCTTTGATATACAACTGAGCATATTGTTTCGCTGTATCAGTAGCCTTAATAAGAATTTCTATAATACTCAAGACATAAAACCAATTCGGCACCGCGAAACATTATTTTCTTTTGCAAAATTTTATCGGGCCTTACAAATAAGCCCATTTGTTGAACAAATAGCAAACACATCAAAAGTCATAGTAGGCAATGATACCTCAAGAACTGGATCAGACCACACATAGGAGAAAAGGTTTGATATTGCATTCTTTACCTTGTAAGACATAGGTGTGAGTAAACAACATAGCATTAAACTAGGCATGGAACACACATTAACGTTACAATTAGAAGGGTAACACATTTTGGCTAACATAGTTAAGAACTGACTTTAGTAGAGTATTAAGTCTCATAGAAATTATCCAATAGGAACTAGAGAACATGAATTAGTCTATCACGAGAATGCAAAATAAAGTAGGGATATCATCTCAGGACGAGCAACAAGTATAAACATTCAGACACATAAAACCCCACCAGGCTAGACATGCTCGAGGTTGTGAGAATCATTCATGCTGAGCACATACCATATGCATACATCGAAGGTAGAAATTAGGCAAGTTCAGATCCATGAAATAGTAGGGTAATATAGTAGCATATTGGTTCACAAAGGTTTAAGTAGCACAAATGTACAGATAATGAATATAAACGAAAGGAAATGAAATTTCTAGGGCCAAAGACACTTACCAGTTGTAGATGAAAAAACAAACAAGTAAAAAGAAGTAGTCCCAGTAATATTTCAATCGTCAATAGCAATGAACAGCAGAACTCCAAAATCCCAGTGCATCAGAGTTCCCAAGGGTTTCAAGTGAATGCCAAGTAGTGCTCGCACCGAGAAAAGGTAAAAATCGAATTTTGATGGCCTTGGCTTTCGGCCGACCATGGTCTCAAAATAAAGAATAGTAGGAGTGAGAGTGAGAGATCAATAGCAGTAGTTTTACGTGGTAGTCAATGCAATAGTCGTTAGGACTTAAAGGGTAAGCGGAGAAGGTGGTTTATACAGTAGTTAGATCAAACGAGTAAACAAGGAAGGAAAATTAAGCAAACATAAATAAGGAAAGAAGAAAAATACACATGCAATCAGTAAAGTAAGTGGAAAGGAAATAAATCAAACTCCAAACACTAATTAGGGTTCGGTGCTTACGATCGGCCAACTGGTATAACGAATCAGGCCTTTCTTCATCTATATGGACGAAATATTGTTCAAATCTCCAAGATTGAAGTCCATTGAAGTCTGCTCTAGAGATGGTACTTGCCAAAATTGGGCAAGTACTTTTATAATACCATAAATGTATGACCAGTAGCGGAGAAACATAGATGTGGTAAGAAAATAATGATGGAATCCCATTATCAGCGGGATTAGGAGAGGGATTTAAGGGGGAGGCAGCTAGGGTTCTTTTAGAAGAGAGCAGATGAGGGTTTAGAGGATTTGGGGGCGGTTGTCTCCGAAGAATTGGTGTTAGGGTTTGGACCGAGGGTAATTAAAATGGTGGAATGGCATTGAGTAGTTGATCATTTGAGCATTTAAGATCAACGTAGACGATTAGAGGTGAAGGGGTTATAATTAAAGGGGTCATTTGGTTTTGGGCTCGGGGGATTGGGCCAAGGTGTTTTGAGGTATGGGTTGGTATTTGGGTCCGAACATTGGTTTAGGATAGGTCTATGAAATTAAATATGCAAATATTGCTTAAAATAATTTATAAAAATGATTAATAAATAGTAAAAAAAAAATTGATGCAGTAAAATGTTAAGAAATGATATCTTAACATTATGAATTTATAAAACATATATGTAGGTGTAAATGNAAGATTTTTGAGGTATGGGTTGGTATTTGGGTCCGAATATTGGTTTAGGATAGGTCACTGAAATTAAATATGCAAATATTGTTTAAAGTAATTTATACAAATGATTAATAAATAGTAAAAAAAATTTATGCAGTAAAATGTTAAGAAATAATAGCTTAACATTATGAATTTATAAAACATATATGTGGGTGTAAATAATAAATTTGGATGATTCAGTCATCACAAAATAATTTGGAAGGGTAATTAGTAAATATTTGAACAGTAATGCGAGAAAATAAAGGACTCAATTTGTAAGTCTGAATAGCTCAATACTCATGAAATCTTCATAGTGTCATGTATATGGGTATATATGTCATATCATGCATAGGTATATGCGTACATAACATCATCAAGCCTCTGAGGGCATCCCATCATATCATCTCGGCCTCAGTGGGCGAAATCATAAACATATGCCAGTTGAATCAGGTGGATAGTGCATATATAACACCGTAACCTTTCCCCGTAATACATATACATATAATATACGCATATATAATGCCATTTGTAAAAGTTGCATGTTTGCTCGTTT
>AWOL01S0005571.1:34648-44973 GCA_000715115.1 Nicotiana otophora | reverse complement strand
GAAAGATGCAACTATCGTACAACGGACGACAAGCTTATTTATTATTAAAACGGGCAGCATCTCCCTTGTTTTCCTTTCTTTCCCCAAGTCCATAAAACATAACAAGGTCACGTACGACCTTCAACAATATACCTTCAGCACCACAACACACCGAACAACCCAACAATACAATTCACCCTACACAACAACAAGTGCACAAATGTCACCATCAGAACTACTACTTAACACGACGAGCGGTAAGCTTGGATTGGAACCAAACCCCAACTCGTTTTACCATCTCCCCTACACTTAAAACACCTTAAAATAGTCAAGAATATAAACACATATATTGGCATGACATTGCAACCTTATATCCATCATGAAAGTAACATCAAGCAACCCAATAACATATTACAACAATATTGACAACTTCTATGTATTGTGTGGTTGCTTATTCTCCTAGTTAAAACATCACCAACATACTAAAAATATTTACTAGCATAACAACAATACGAACATTATAACCAAGCCATTCCCCATGATTTCCAGCGATATGAAGTCACATTCACAACTCCCAAATAGTCCAATAAGTGACAACAACTTCTTATACAACTTCAAGTTCTATCTTGTAATTCTTCATCCAAATAACTCAACCAACACATATATAAGCTTAAGCCCAAGAAATAGAGTGTTATACATACCTTAAATAATCAGAAAAACTCGAACCAAAGCTTCCTTTAGCTCACAAGCACCCTTAATGGCATCACAACACCATAAAGGCTCTTTTCTTCACTTAGGCTAACTTTTAAGGATAGGTCGAGGTACAACCACCTTGGATTAGACTTAGAACCTTGGATAGCTATTAGAGAGGTGTTGAGAGAGTTTGGGAAATTATCTTGGTCCAAAATAGCCAAAAATGAGGCGTCTAACCCCGTTAAAATGTTCAAGGGTCATCCACCACCTAAGTGTGTCCCATTGGGAGCTGCTAGTGCAGTCCCGCAAAAATGCGAATATCTCTATACTCTGATGTCGTATCGACAAACGGTTTAATATGTAAGCACAATAGCGTAACATATTCACCTCAGGATTTGACTCAAAAGAACCACGCATTATTTATAACCCGCTCACTTACTTTAACATAGAGGTCAACAACATTGCCTTTCTTTCTTGAATCAAGTGCCCTCACACAACAATAGAGAGTAGTTCCACACAATAAAATTTAAGAACAATTAGGAACTCAAGATAGAAAGAATTTGCTCACTCTCAGAAACAACATTCATATTCCACAAAAGATGAACCATAAGCTTGCCCGTAGTGTACTACTCTACTAATCCAGTTCATTCAGTCAAAGATCAAGTAGGACTTTAATTGGTCGTAATGTAGGCTGCGGGACGGGTAGGATACATTTAGATATAAGAGTGACTACGCCTCCCTAAGGACTTTAATACATCTTCTCTAACATTAAAAACCCCACACTTATGTCAAACCAAAACTCCACCTTCACATCAATATACATCAACTCCCTAATTATTTAACCACAATTACATTAATAGTTACAATTTATCCATGAAAGCTTTTCACAACAATACAACTATTTTTTCTTTCTTTTTTCAATTCAAGTGGATCTTACATTTTCAAAGTAGTGCATCTCTCTCCTTATTTCATTAGTTACACTTAAAAGCCAAACCAGCCACCCCACACTTCAAGTTTTACACAGTTCATAATAATTTCAAGTGCTCACGAGAGGTACAAGGTTCAAATAGATGGTCAATTCAAACAATTGAGTAAAGCTTCTAATGTGGTTGCCAAAGAAACAGGATTACAAGATCAAAGGGTTTAACTAAGATACATAACAATTAGGTTGTTAAAAGAATATAACTGGCTCAACAAAGAAATGCCTTTATCACTTCCAAGACTGAACAAAACTACTATTTCGCTTTACAAACACACGTGGCAAGTTCTAGACATCGAATGCAATGCATATAATAACACAAAACCTCACACACACATGGCACATAACTCACTCAAGATCGGATTATCAAGACACTCTAGTCAAAGCAGTTAAGTAAAGTTAAGCTCATACCATTAAGGCACTTATACAAGAGTGAAAAACTGAGCCTAAGCGTCATAACTAAAGCACTCACTATTCTCAAGGCATAATAAAGTCAAGAGATATTGCTTTAATTTCAAATCACAGCACAAGGTTTCCCACTTCTACAAAATAAAAACTAACTACACCGAGTCAAACAAAACCATTGGAAAGGAATCGCGTCACAACGAAAAACTAAGAGGGAATTGATACACTACCTAACAAATGATTTTTTTTGTATTTTCCTTTCGACTTTAATCCCTCAAGAAACTTGTCGAATGATATCCATCGTCGGGGAAAATAAAAAATTTTAAAATTGTTATGCTATTTTCAATTTGTTTCGACTACTCAAAATAAAAAAAGCAAAAACAATCAAACTAACTAAAGCAACAACTAAGACTAATATAATTACAACATACAATATCCCCCACCCCACATTTTAAGTTGTGGAAAGTCCCTATGGCACACAATTAAAAAGCATAAGGTAGAGGAAACTTCCCTGAATATCTAGTCGGGGTCTGAATCAAAGTAGGGATCCATTCCACAGGCCCGAACTAGTGCACACATCCATGCGGACAACTTCTTTTCAGCCTTCTTGGGGTACACCCCACACTTATCTTTTTCACTCAATGCATCCTTCTCTTTCACACCCTTCATCTTCCACTGAACACTTGCAGTTGGCTTCTCCTTTTTCACCCCCTTTCTACTTCCATCTTGAACGTTACAGTTTCTCCCCCCACTCTAAGCATGAGCTTTTTCTCAAGTATATCTAATATTGCTCTTCCTATTGCTAATAATGGTCTTCCTAGGATGAGGGGTATCTCCTTATTATCCTCCATCTTCGCCACTATAAAGTCTACTGGAAATACAATCTTATCCACCCACACTAAGACATCTTCAACTATCCCCTCGGGTGTTATCTATTTTTGATCTGCCAGCTACTGATTGATATTGGTGCATACCTTATCTCTCCAATCACATTCTTTGGTTTCCTGTAAATTGATAAAGGCATTAGATTCATTGAGGCAACAGAATCACATAATGATTTATCAAAGTTAAGAGTGCCTAAAGAGCAAGGTATTGTAAAATTCCCTGGATCTCCACACTTTTGTGGGACTTTGTTTTGAAAGATTGCACTGCAATGCTCCGTGAGCTTGACTACCGATGTCTATTCTATATTCCTCTTCTTTGTAAGGATCTCCTTCAAGAACTTTGCATAAGCTTGCATTTGTGAGAGAACTTCGGTGAATGGCAGGTTTACATTAACCTGTCTCAGCATATCTAAAAATCCCTCAAACTACTTGTCCAACTATTCTATATAGAGCTTTTAGGGAAAAGTTAAAGCAGGCATGTGCTTGGTATCTTCATTAGAGTCCTCCCTTCTTGAAGTTTCATCCTTCTTCTTTTCCTCTACTCCCTTCTTGCCTTTTTTCTTCTTACCATCTTCAATTTTTAGCTCATCCCCACTTTCTTTTTCAGGTATTAACTCTTTTTGGACTGGAGTGGGATCTTTCAATACTTGCAGGCTTCTCAAGATCATAAGCTTTTTAGTATCAGCTGGCAGAGCACCTGGGATTCAGTTAGACAATATATTTTCAATTTGTTGCACTTGTCTCTCCATGTTACGCAAATCTGTTCCAAGTTCTTTATTAGTTGCACCATGAGCATTTAATCTCTCATCTATCTTGATAATAAAAGACTTCATAAAATCTTCTAACCCAGTCTAAATTGGCTGTTGAGACCGAGACTGCGGCCTCTCCTGAAATCTAGAGTTATGTTGTTTCCATGCATTTGTTGTACCCCAGGTTAACTCCATGAAATATCGGGGTGCTTCTGACCCATTGCATTGAAATTATAATTACCCACAATATTCACTTCCTCCATGGTAGCTTGACACTCATGAGTAGGGTGTCCTCTTCGGCATATATCACAGGTTGCATGAGGCTCGTTATTTATCGTGGCTAAGGTCAGATTCCTTATTTCTTTGGCCATGGCATCAAGTTGTACCTGCATAGATGTGTTAGTATCAACCTGGTGAACACCGGTTGATCTTCTTCTTTCAGCAATCTCTGAGGTCCACTGATTTGCATCTTCAGATAACTCATCTAGAATTGTGACTATCTCTTCTGGAGTCTTTTTCATCAACAGATGTCCAATAGCATTGATCAATGTTCTACGTGAGGCCGTTGTCAATCCATCCCAAACGTCCTTGAGTTGCATTCAGATTTCAACTCCGCTATGTTGACACTTTCACACAATTTCCTTAAACCTCTCCCAAGCTTCAGACACAGTTTCAGTCTTGTTCTGGTAGAAGTGATGGATTTCTCTTCTAAACTTGCCCGTCTTAGCTGAGGAGAAATATTTAGCAAGAACTTTTTTGGTCATCTACTCCCATGTTCTAATTGATCCCTGGGGCATGCTTCGAAGCTAATGCTTTGCATCATCTTTGAGAATGAAGGGGAATGCCCTTAGGTAAATTGTATCTTGTGACACACCATTATATTGAAAGGTATTCATTATCTCCTCGAAGTCCATTAGATGATTGTTTGGATCTTCGTTCTACTTTCCTCTGAAGACACAACAATTTTGAAGGGTTTGAAGTAACTCTTGCTTCAACTCGAAATTATTAACTGCAACTGAGGGTGGTCCAACACTTGATAACCCTTGGCAGAGAGCTATGTTTCCGATTTGTTCTGCACCCAATGGCTGATTCTGTGCCATTCTCCGAGTCCTCACTTATTCATATGCAATTTCTGTATCTCTAATAGCTTCTTCTTCAACATCCCTTTCAGCTTTTTCTCTTCGTTAGGTTGCCTCCATCGGAGCCAAATCTACATTATCATCATCTCCGGACATGCTTTCTTTTGTTGAGGATTTTCCAACCTTCTCTATATACTTAGGGAGATTTTTTTCCTTCCTCAAGTATCGCAATTGAATCTCTATTTTTGACTTGTATGGTTGCACTTCATTCCCAGACGACCGAGTCATGCACCAATCTAACCTGTAGCATGCGCATAGTCAAAGAACACCAACCGTAAAAAGAGAAAAATAAAAATAAAAAGAAAAATTCCTGAATTAGCACTAAAAACTATTTCCGACGCTATTGATTGCCAATCCCCGACAACGACGTCAAAATTTGACGAGCGAAAAACACACACTTAAATATGCTCGATAAATGAATACAGTAAAATATAATATCGTATCCACAAGAATTGGAGTTAAATAGTATTTTTGTAGTTTATAGCTAGATTGTTATCCAAGATGATTAACAATTGAGATTTCTATAATTTAAACTAAAGTTAACTAAGAATCTAAAGTTTTGTCTAATGACAATCGATGCAAGTAGTGAACAAAGAAGGTTATCAATTGGGAGAAGATAGGGTTGATAGGACAGGTGCAAGACAAATGTTGGGATTTAACTCTAGATAATTCACTTCTAATGTTCAAGTGAGTCTCTCGAATTCAGTAGTTTATTAATTCAATTGTTTAGTAGAAACTCCTCTCTCGATTAAGTCTCAACCTCACAAGATGAACTGATTTAAGATCAGTGAAGATATGCAGGAGATAATAGTGGATTGGTCTTTAGGAGAACCTCTCTCGATTATTCTCCTAACTAGGTTTAATCAACAATTCAGTTAGCCTCTTTCGATTACTAAGTAGAATTAATGAATTCAACCAACAAGATAGAATGCAAGAATATCACAAGCTATGCCTCTCTCGATTAAATGAACAAGTGAATATAGATGCAACGATTAAAACATCCAAAACGATGCTATACATAAATACTAGAGTTAAGATCCACAAACAAGTATCAATACATCAAATCCATCAAACCCTAAAGAGCACAACTCCATAAATATGGAGTAATTCATCAAAACAATATTTAGATAAAAGGAAAACATAAAACGATCCAAACTCTTGTCTTCACCTCCTCCTTGGCTTCTTTGGGTCTAAGATTTGTCAAAAGTCCTAAAAATAACGTTTCTACATGTATTAATATTTAATAGGGTCGTGGCTAGACAAAAATACCTTTTCCTACATGAAATAGGATTCCAGCTCTATAAACATTGTACGGGTGCGCCGCATGGGGCGATGCGCCAGGCAGGGCTGTAGTGGGATTGGTCAGAGAGCGTGCAAAATTTACTGGGGCAGAATTTGGGCAGCCGCGGCGCCCCATACGCCGCCCCATGCGTCGCGGTTATGTGTTTTTGTCAGAGTGAATTCTTTCCTTGCGTTTTGAAATTTTGATGTGGTTCTCGACCCCTGAAAGCGATTCCGACTTAATCCCCTGGGCTTTTACTCAGGCTTCAAAGCTCTAAATAGCTCGATTTCATTCCGTAATATCTATATCGCTTGAAATCACTCCTACTAAGCATACAACACGCGATTAGTGCTAAACACGAGCGATTAAAGCTCAAACTCAATTGAAGTGCAGTAAATTAAAGTGCCATAAGCGACTAAAATACGGGATTATAGCCTACCATCAGGCTACACGGACAACTCACTTGCCAACAGGATAACTTTCACACAGAAGGTAAGTACACGGGAGTACATGTAAATGCTCAATAACATCAGGATTCATCTTCTTAAACCGATATGGGTGATTTATTAACGTGTATGGTTGTACAAGTGTTCTACCACAATTCAAGTAAACAAGAAAGGATAGAGACAATGAATTGCACATAAGAAACGATTACCACAAAATGTATACAGTCTAACTCACACAGGGTATGCATGCCACTACAGAAATAACAACAATAACAATGCCCCCAGTCCATCACAAGTCATCACAAATCATTCCCCAACATAGCCCACCTTGTCTCGCCATGTGCGCAATAATAAATTAAATACCCACACTGTCTCGCCGCAAGCACATCATAATATTCTCACCTTATCTCGCCACATGCGCAAACCCACATATATAGCCCGCCTTGTCACGCCGCATGTGCAAATATCAATAATAACAATAGCACGAACAACTCATGTGCGAACACCCCGACAATCCTCTCAACAATACCACATGTGCCAAAACATAACAACACAATAAAATAACTTTACAACATGTGCACATATGCCACAACATCTCCTCTAAACAGTTTCAATACCACAACCAGTCATAGCCCTCGGCTCACCAATACTCGGTACAACAGCAACAACAACAATAACATGGGAATACGACAAGTAAATCATCTTAAGAGCTTCAGAACATAAAGAAATGGACGAACGAGCTCACAATGAAAGAGACAATAGAAAATAATGGTTTCAACTAGAATAGCTCAACAAGGGGAGAGATAGCGTGCAACAATGATTTCCACATAACTACAACTCGACGGTAAGAGAGATATCATGAATCAATGATTCTAAATAATGATAAGTCAACAGTGAAAGGAATAACAAAACCTCGATTAAGTTTGAGCAAATATGGAAAAGATACTAATAAATTCAATTAAGGATAAGCAATTACGCAAAAGATAATAATGACTTCAATTAAGGATAAGCAATTACGAAAAGAATAATAATAATATCAATTAAGGATAAGCAATTACGGAAAGGATAATAATTACTTTAATTAAGGATAAGAAATTACGGAAAATATAGCATGGCAATAAAGAGGCAATATCTTCAATTAAGGCACATAAGCGTTTAATTGGCAACAAGGGTAAAACATGAATCAATTCATTCCAGATAAGACGCGTAAGGGTAAATTTAGTAAATGGGGAATTTAACATGCTAAAAAAATTTCACATCTAATGAACATAAGAACCTAAGAGCACTAAACTATTAAATTTCCACAAATAAGCCCAAGTATGTACTCATCACCTCGCATACACGGCCTTCACATGACACAATTAGCACAAATCTCAAATCCCAAGGGGTAGTTTCCCCAACACAAAGTTAGGCAAGATACTTATCTCAAAGAAGCTAGATCGTTACTCGAAGATGCCCTTATCGAGTGGAACAACCTCTGGACGGCTCAAATCTAGCTAAAAAAACTTCAAATCATAAACAAAACTCATAGGAAATGATTCCGGATAATAAAGCTTCAATCTTTAAAAAACTTAAAAGTCAACCGAAAAATAACCCCGGGCCCACACCTCAAAACACAGCAAAATTCAGAAACTCCGAATAATCATTCAGTTACGAGTCCAACCATACTAGTTTCATCCAATTCCGACTCTGAATCAATGTTCAAAACCCAATTATTCTCTTTAGAAAAAGTTTTTGATAAGAACTCCCAATTCTTCAATCAAAACAAGATTAATTCAAAACTGAACTTCTGTATTCATATCAAAATACAAACATTATAGTTTGATACCGAGCCCCATGAAAAGACAAGAAGAACGCCACAAAGATCACCTCAATTGGAGCTCTAGAACTCAAGATATGCTCAAAATACTAAATAAACGCAGTCAGATTGTTTTAATACACAGGGAATTTCGCTTCCGCGACCAAACATCCGCACCTGCGGTCTGCCAGCTGTAATTTCAGCATTTGCGGACCATTTTTCGCACATGTGAGGTCGCACATGCGGGGTCGCACATGCGGATCCAACTTCGCATCTGCGAAGCACCATCACCGGCTCTCTTCTCCGACACTAAAATGAGCATAACTCGCTCATACGATGTCCAAATTCAACAATTATTTTGCTATGGCTCCATAATTATGATACAGATCGAAATGCTTCAATCAAAACAGTGATTGTGGGTCATTTTCTTAATTTTGTAGCATTTATACATGAAGAAACGATGTCGAAACATAAAAAATGAGCGCAACACAACCCAAACCTATCTGAAACTCACCCGAGCCCCTCGGGACCCCGTCCGAACATACCAATAAGTCCCAACACATAACATGGACCTGCTCGATGCCTTAAATCACATCCAACAATATCAGAAATACGAATTGCACCTTAAATCAAACTTAATAAACTTATGAACTTTCAACTTCTACAGCTCGCGCCGAAACATATCAAATCAACCCAGAATGACGTCAAATTTTGCATCCAAGTCTCAAATGATGTAACGTAGCTAATCCAACCCTATGAATCATAATCCGAGCTCCATATCAATAAACTCAACTCTCAGTCAAACCTTTTAACTTTCCAATTTGCGCCAAAATGCTTCAAATTATCCTACGGCCCTCTAAATCCAAATCTGGACGCACGCCTACGTCTAAAATAACCATACGAAGCTATTGGAATCATCCAAATGCCATTTTAGAGTCGTCTATACAAAAATCAAACTCCGGTCAACTATTACCGTTTAAGCTTCTAAAACCAAAATGTCATTTCTTCCTCTACTTTCCATTTCCCAAGTTCACTGTAAAGGTTAGCACTCAATCTTTAATTTTGTGAAAGGTTTACTCTTCTCTCACAAGAGAATGTCACAAGTGCGACTTCAAATACCATAAGCTTGCCCCTGTGTACATCACCACTAATGTAAGCTTACTCAGATCAAAATCAAGTAGGACTTATTTCGGGGTGTAATGAAAGATTTTAGATTGGGGTAGGATACCATACGGTTAAGTGGTTACACCTTTCCTTAAGCACTCCATATTTTCATTTTTTGCTCTAAATGGCAAATATTTATAGGCATTCTCTTTTTCTTGGGGGCCAGAGAGACTTGACGTCACTCTTTCTTGTTCATTTTATTATGTTTCGCCCTCGATGCTCACGTTAGGGATCATTACCTCTTTTTGAATAATCAACCCTTCCTTTATTATCTTTCTTGCATTTTCTCTTTTTGTTTTTTTGTTCTTTCTTTTTTCTTGCCTTCTCTTTTCAGAGAAATTATTTGTTTTGTCTTTTTAGTGCCTTGTTACCTTTTTCAAATTCCTCAACTCTCCCTCATTGTGCCTTAGGCCGCTTATTTTACAAGAGTGTTAAGGAAGGTCCGGGTGCCAAGAGAGGATCACGACAAAACGTGTAAAGGCTTATATCATGGTTATCAAATAAGAAAGGCTAGAAGCTCAAAGGAGGTTCATTAGGGATAACAACATTGGTTGGCAATAGAAAGCTCAAACGGACCAAGGAAAGCCTACAATCATTTCCCAAACCAAGAAAACTCAGGATTTTGCCTTGAAGCACATTAGGGAAAAGTTTCAGATCATTCGCACGGGTACTTGGACTTGCAACGAAAGATCACCTCACCCCTCACTTAACTAAACCTTAAAAGAGAATAGTGTTGAGAGACTACAACAACCACAATCAAGTTAAAGATCACTATGGTCCAATAAATCACTCAATGATTACCAAAGT
>AWOL01S0005571.1:832-28040 GCA_000715115.1 Nicotiana otophora | reverse complement strand
CATCCAGTTGTTGAGAATCGCCAATGTATTAAAGACTCGTAGAGCAGATAATCGGGTTGTAAGCATGGGCACCGACCTCAGAGCTGTAGCAGGTGCTGCCCTAGGGGTTGTGGTAAGACCTGAGGGTGGTGGCAGAGGCATAGTAGTAGCACTAGAAGAGAGCTCAACGGAGTTAGATGGAATGTTAGTTGTCTCGGTGACTACCACTCTCGGCTCGTCAGACATGCCTGTGGTGGTACAAGGATGAGCTCTCTTCTTTGGGTTTGTTGCATCCATCAACAAATACAAGTCAAATGGCTTCTTCGGCTTCACATTGGTGTCATATGATCTTGGATCTAACTTTACATCAGTGAGGTTCTATGTGATAGTGTTAGGATAGGGGTAGGCCGTATTGGTATGTTGTGCTACCAATAAAATGTTGGACGACATCACGGCACCCACATTAATTGGGTACTTCGCCATGATAGATTCAATAAGAACATCACGAGGAAGAGGAAGATGAGTCTCACCATAGGAAAAGATCCAGTCTGCTACAAATAAAGGTCTCCTATCCCTTCACCTCAAAGCTCAATGTGTTCCACTAAATAGGAACCCCAACAGTGATCCATTGTGGTGGTGGCCCTGGCGGTGCTAAGATATCTGCTAGCCAAGGTCAGACTTCTTCTTTCATTGCGCACTTCTATAGGTACTCCCTTAGCTCCAAGTCCTCAAACCCCAAGTAGGCACTTAGTGTGTGCTGATTAAACCTCATCTTAAGGTTGCGTACTTTAGTCCCCTTCATCCCCTTCTTGATGAGAGAAACATTTGCGTAGAACTCTCGGACGAGGAACTCCTTGGCATCTTCAACTCTCTCAGTAAACCACATCTAGACCTTTCTTGCTCTTAACTTCCTCAACACTGTTGGGTTGTATTTATCCAAATCCTTCAAGTGAAACCGCTGCTCAAGTGTCAAGGATGATACTGGCCACCACATACGAAAGACAGTGAAGGCTACCAAGCTAACGAACCTAACTTCCCATATCTCCTTTTTCTTCAATCTCTCCACACCCATGGATGTACCATCTCCCCCTCTAACATTATTGGGCAGCTGCAGGATCAGAGGTCTGGCTAGCACTTTCTGACCCCTCGGAAGTGCTGTGAGATGAGGAGGCCTCATCTATAAGCTCAAATCTCCCCTATGGCCT
This sequence comes from Nicotiana otophora, assembly GCA_000715115.1. Lineage (NCBI taxonomy): Eukaryota > Viridiplantae > Streptophyta > Magnoliopsida > Solanales > Solanaceae > Nicotiana > Nicotiana otophora. The sequence continues at coordinate 26,856 of AWOL01S0005571.1, read as the reverse complement.
TAACTGTGTTGGTGTCTGCTCCTCCTGAATATAGGCTAAGTTTCCCTCCGAAGCTTCCCTAGACGGGACATAGGAACAAGACTCGGAGAGGTCTGCACCTCTCCGTCTACCTGTTGTGGTCTTCTTCCTAATAATTTTGGGTTGGCCAAGGGGCAAGGTACCTCTACCTCGAGCCCTAGAAGATTTACCTTTTCTTTTTGTAGTTTCACCGCGGCGGTGCGATCAAACCATTGCCTATATCAAAGAAAAGAAAATTGTTAGTTCCAACTAATCATTCGACATAGGCAAGACTTATGTAGGCAAGGGAGAACATTGTAGACACAAAGAAATTACGACAAAAACAACAGGATACTAGAACTAGGATCTGCAGTCCGCATATTTTTTATGTATGGCCGCAGACAGGAAGTGCGGACCGGACAATTACTAGTGCAGCCATACATTAATCAAAAAATATCAAATTCCTAGAAGCCCCTCTATAACGATAGTGCAGAGGCAATTTTGCGGCCGCATAATACATCTGCGGTCCGCACAATTTTGAGTGCGACCCCTTTAACATTTCTGCGGTCCGCACAATTAAAGTGCAGCTGCAGATGCACTTGCTTCACCTACAATATGGTACAAATATGATTGAAGAAACTAATTCAAGTGCGGCCGTAGATTTTAAAAATTATGCACATGTATTCTTATTATACTTAGATTTTGCAATTACTTGTACAAATAGACATGCCAACATGGTATAAACATGAAATCTCATTAACCCAATCCATTATAGCATGTACTATCAACTACCCAATTGATATCTACCCCACATGGGCACATGGATGAACTCTAAAAACACAAGGCTTAAAAAGGAATTTAAATTTTAAAAATTAAACTAACACAAAAAATTAACATGAAATGAACCATACCAGATAGAGTGAATGCACTGGGTGTATAAGCACAGGGAGGTGTGTGGGGGGATAGGGAAAATCTCTCAGGAAACTTGCAGAGTAACAAAGATTTTGAGGAAAGGGAAAAGTGTGAAATGAACTCAAGATTTCTATTTATACTAAGAATCTTAAGAGGGAAAAGGGGTCAAGTGTGGCTGCAGATTTCCACGTGCGATCCGCACTCTATCACATGGGTCAGCATTCTCTGATCTTAATGTGTGGTCCGCACATTTTTGGGTGCGGCCGCAGATTGTTTCTTGTTGTCGCAGATTAGCCCCGCACTGACAGGCTCAAACATCAAAGAGTTGACATTTTTACACTTTTGCATGATCATAATTGTCCGGTCCGCATCTGAAATGTGCGACCGCGAATGTCCTCCTGTTGTGGCACATAGAATTGTGCGGTTCGCTGATCCTTGAACACTTGGCCATTTTTTAGTTCACCCTTCTTGAAAGTCACACTTAACCCTGNTGAACTCAAGATTTCTATTTATACTAAGAATCTTAAGAGGGAAAAGGGGTCAAGTGTGGCTGCAGATTTCCACGTGCGATCCGCACTCTATCACATGGGTCAGCATTCTCTGATCTTAATGTGTGGTCCGCACATTTTTGGGTGCGGCCGCAGATTGTTTCTTGTTGTCGCAGATTAGCCCCGCACTGACAGGCTCAAACATCAAAGAGTTGACATTTTTACACTTTTGCATGATCATAATTGTGCGGTCCGCATGTGAAATGTGCGACCGCGAATGTCCTCCTGTTGTGGCACATAGAATTGTGCGGTTCGCTGATCCTTGAACACTTGGCCATTTTTTAGTTCACCCTTCTTGAAAGTCACACTTAACCCTGTAGCACACCAAATCATGTGAGAACACAAATAACATCTAACTACAAAAGAAAAGGAAAAGAACATGGGTTGCCTCTCAAGAAGCGCCTAATTAACGTCGCAGTAAGAAGGAATGTCAAAGCTCCCTCAAGTGAAGTAAATGATCGACACCATGTGGCTAACTCCAACCTTGCCCAAGTAGTGCTTCACCCGGTGACCATCGACTCAGAATACTTCATCTTTCTTATTCTTCAAGTCTAATGCACCAAAAAGTATCACACTAACAATTTCAAATGGACCACTCCACTTGGATTTTAGCTTCCCAGGAAACATTCTCAACCTTGAGTTAAAAACAATACTAGATCGCCCACCTTGCACTCTTTGTTCCAAATGTATTTGTCATGAAGATATTTCATCTTTTCTTTGTAAAAGGATGAACTCGCATATGCATGGTACCTAAACTCATCCAATTCATTCAAATGTGCGCCCCTTAACTTAGCGACTACATCCCAATCAAGCTTAAACTTCTTTAGAGCCCACACTGCCTTGTGCTCTACTTCTACCGGAAGAGGACAAGCTTTGTCGAACACCACTTTAAACACAATTAATTTATTTCCAAGAAATAGAATAAATTGATTAGCAACCGGTATGGAGACATACCGATAGGTGTTTTGTAATATGTCCGATAATCCCATAACACATCATCAAGCTTCTTGGACCAATCTGTCCGATTCGCATTCACCGTTTTAGACAAGATACTCTTTATCTCCCAGTTGGAGGCTTCCACTTGCCCATTATCTTGTGGGTGAGAGGGAGTCATGACCTTGTGAGTAACACCATACTTGCTAAGTAAAGTGTCAAAAGCTTTGTTGCAAAACTATGACCCCCCACTGCTTATGATTGCACGTGAAGTACCAAATCTTGTTAAAATATTCTTCTAAAACCACTGCACTTCTCGCCTAATTGTTGGGTAAAGCGACAAGCTAAACCCATTTGGACACACAATCCACCACGACCAAGATGTAGGTATTTCCACAATAGCTCACAAAAGGGCCCATGATGTCAATGCCCCAAACATCAAAAATATCAATTTCAAAAATGGTTGTGAGAGGCATTTCATGTTTCCTTGAGATTCCACCGGCCCATTGACATTCATCACATCGTTTCACCAACTCACTATCATCCTTGTAAAGAGAAGCCCAATAGAAACCACAACTAAGAACTTTGGCCGCCGTTCTTTCTCCACAATGATGACCACCATATGGCGAAGGGTGACAAGCCCAAAGAATATCACCTTGCTCCTCTTCTGGTACACACCTCCTAATTATCCCATCCATACAAATCCGAAAAAGGTATGGTTCATCTTAATAATAATCTTGACAATCCCTTTTGAGCATCTTCCTTTGGCTTGAAGAGAACTCATCCGAAATGATTCCACGCACCAGAAAATTTGCCAAGTCCTCTAACAATGGCACATCTTTCATTGAAATTGCCAAAGGTTGCTCTTCTAGGAAGGAGTCATTTATTTCAAGTCCATCATGTGGCCTCCCCTCCGTCTCGAAATGGGACAAGTGGTCAGACACTTCGTTGCCACCACCTTTCCTATCTTGGATGTCAACATCAAATTCTTGACACAAGAGTACCCATCTCATTAACCGAGCTTTGGAGTCCTTTTTTCTCATAAGATAATGAAGCGCCGCATGGTCCATGTGGATAATAACTTTGGAACCAATTAAGTACGGGCGGAACTTCTCAATTTCAAATACGATATAGTTGACTTGGGAACTATTCATGGTCTTACTAGCATAGTAGACCAAATGGAAAATCTTGTTGCTACGTTACCCCAAATCAGCCCTCACCACTACGTCACTTGCATCACACATGAGTTTAAAAGGCACACTCCAATTTGGAGCGGTGATGATGGGAGTAGTTGTAAACTTGAGCTTGAACAATTCAAAATCTCTCACCCAATCATCATTGAAATTGAACTTGGCATCCTTTTCAAGAATCTTGCACAATGGGTTCACCACCTTAGAGAAATCATTGATAAAGAGCCGGTAAAAACCCGCATGGCCTAGGAAACTCCACACACCCTTCACCGAAGTTCGGGGTGGAAGATTAGAAATCACCTGAATCTTTGCCTTGTCAACTTGACTTCCATTCTTTGAGATTTTATGGCCAAGGAGAACACCTTCCTCAACCATGAAGAAGACAATCATGAGTACCAAGTTTCTTTGGTCACATCTAGCGAACACTTTGTCCAAATATGCAAGACAATCATCAAAAGAATCACCAACTACCGAGAAGTCATCCATGAAAACTTCAAGGTAGTACTCCACCATGTCCGTGAAAATAGGTATCATACACCGTTGAAAAGTAACCGGTGCATTGCACAAACCAAATGGCATCCTCATGAAAGCAAAAGTACCACAGGGACATGTAGATGTTATTTTCGTTTGATCTTCCAGAACAATGAGAATTTTGTTGTAGCCCAAGTACCCATCAAGAAAGTAGTATAAAGCACGACCAGCCAATCTATCAATCATTTGATCTATGAAAGGAAGTGGAAAGTTATCCTTCCTTGTCACTTTGTTGAGCTTGCGATTATACATACACACCCCCCATCCAATCACCGTTCTTGTAGGCATCAATTCATTCTTATCATTTGTGACCACCGCCGTGCCCCCTTCTTTGGTACACATCGAACCGGAGAGGTCCATGAACTATCGAAAATAGGGTAGAAATCCCCGGCATCCAACCATTTGATAATCTCCTTCTTGAGAACTTGTTGCATAGCCTCATTGAGTCTTCTTTGATGTACAATGGCTGGTTTAGCACCATCCTCTAACTTGATCTTATGCATGCAAAAGATGGGGCTTATACCCTATATATCCGCCAAGGTCCACCCAATCGACTTCTTCCTCTTTTGTAACACTGCCAATGTGGAATCTACATGTACGTTAGTTAAACAAGAGGAAAGAATAACTAGTAAAGTTGAACAAGAGCCAAGAAATTCATAACAAAGGTGTGGAGGAAATGGCTTCCACTCCAAGGTAGGTGGCTCTTCAATAGAAGGCTTTGTAGGAAGGGTCTACCTAGTTTCAAGATCCAAAGACAATTTCCGGGGTACATAGTTATATGACACTATTCCCTTTAAAGAGTTCATACATTCCATGAAACCATCCATCTCATCATCATCAAAGTTGAGAAAGACATCCTCCAACATATCACCAACATTAATAGTATCACTTGTATCATCATCAATAACATAGATCACCAAATCCCCAAGAGAACACACCTCATTGCTATTTAGTTGCCTCATGGCCATACACCAATGTAATACCACTTTTTCATCACCAACCAGAAAAGTGAGTTCTTCGGCTTCAGTAGCACAGAGAGCCTTACCCGTATAAAGGAAAGGTCTTACAAGAATAATTGTCACTTCATAATCACCTTCACAATCTTGAATGTGAAAGTCCGCCAGAAGAATGAATTTATCAACCCGGACCAAAACATCTTCAATCACACCCAACGGCTTTTTCATGCTGCGATTGGCAATTTGCAATCTCATAGAAGTGGGTATTGGTTGTCCAATCCACAAAGTCTTGAAAACTGAATAGGGCATCAAATTTGTACTTGCCCTAAGATCACAAAGATCTTTACCAAACTCGGCAGTTCTAATTGAACAAGTAATCGTGAAAGCACCGGAATCCTCGAACTTAGGAGCCATTGAATAAACAATCGCTCTCACTTGATGAGTGACTTTAATAGTCACAAAATTCATGGACCGCTTCTTTGTCACAAGATCCTTCATAAACTTTGCATAACTAGGCATTTGTTCCAAACCTTCTACCAATGACACATTGATTGAAAGACTCTTCATCATTTTAATGAACTTCTTAAATTAATTCTCACCATGTTACATGGCAAGTCTTTGATTGTATGGAGGTGGAGGATTAGGAAATGGTGCCCTTGACTTTTGCACTACTAGATCCGGTATGTCAATAATGTGTTCCCTAGACGGGTTCGCCGCCTCTTGAGTCTCTTCCACACTATCATATATTTCAAATCGAACTTCCTCATTTGGTTGAGCACCATTGTTCGGGATCTATTCTTCTTGCATTACATTATTAGCATTAGCAAGTCGCCTTCCACTTGAGGTGGGTGCATTCCCGCCTCTTCCACTTCTTGTGATAACTGCCATAGCATGCCCCATATTGTTACCACCCTTTAGGTTTACCACTGTGTCACTTGTTAGTGCACCCTTAGGACAAGTATTTAGAGCTTGAGAGATTTTCCCCATTAAACTTCTAGATTGCGGATTGATGTGTTGTGTGAGGCAAGTTTGGCATCCGAATGGGCATTCTTTTGGTGGGTTGCTCTGTTGTTGATACATTGGGGTCCTTTGTAAAACCGACCCCCTGGTGGCCTTGATTGTTACCCCAACCATGTTGGTTGTTGCCTCCCCAATTTCCTTGGTTGCATCCACTAAAGTTTCCTTGATTGTTGTTGTTATGCCAATTCCCTTGATTGTTAGAACTTCAATTGCCATGATTCATTTGTTGTCTCCATTGTTATTGGTTTGGGCCTTGGAAGTTGTTTCATTTCCCTTGAAAACTGTTGAAATATTGCACTTCCTCCTCTTGCTCATTATAAGAATCATCTTGAACAAAACCTACATCACCTTGCATATAGTTCTCCACTCGGGTTTTCATTTGTGGACCATTAGCCTTTTTCTTGTTCACCATAACATTCACTCTCTCCATAGCATGAACTTTCTTAGGGGATTGCACTTGATTTAATTGAGCCTTTGTTAGTTGGGTCAAGGTAGTGGTCAATTAGGCAATGGCTTGCCCATGGTCTTGCAATTATCTGTGCAGGTGGATCATATTCGGATCACCTTGTGGGACATTGTCATGGGATTGCCAAGCCAATGATGTCTTCACAATATCATCTATAATGTCACACGGCTCCGCATAAGGCCGAGTCATAATGTTCCCAACGACTAGTTGATTCACTACACATTTTTTGATTGTGTTAATACCACGATAAAAGGTTCGTTGCAACATGTTTTCCGTCATATCGTTACTGGTACATTCCTTAACTATTGTTCCATAGCGCTCCCAAATCTAGTGTAGTGGTTCATTCGGCTCTTATTTGAATTCCAAGATCTCATCTAGAAGTGTAGCCCTGTGCCTAGGAGAGAAAAACTTAGCAATGAACTTGGCCACCAACTCATCCCAAGTGTGAATTGAATGATTCTGCAAACGTTCCAACGAATCTAAAGATTTCCCCCGTAGAGAGAAGGGAAAATGCCTTAGCCTCAATGCATCCTCGGAAACATTAGTTTGCTTGCTCTCCCAACATGTATCCAAAAAGCCTTTCAAAGGTTTGTAAGCATTTTGAGTTGGACCACCGGTATGGAAACCCAGTTGCTCAAGCAAAGTGAGCATCACATTGGTGATTTGAAAGTTGCCCGCCCTAATACGCGGAGGGACTATTGCACTAGCATAACCTTCGTTGGGCAATATATGGTGTAGAGATGCTTGTGGTGGATATGGTGGATGCGGGGGTGGAACGAGAATGTTGACTTGTGGTCCCCGGCCTCTTTGTTGTGGCACTTGACATACCTCATCGAGTTGTTCCTCCTCACCGTCCAATTCACCCAAAGGCATATTTCCGAGATCATTGTTTTCCATGATTGTACGTAAGATTTCATAAACGTGTTTGTAATGCAGACGGAAAACAATATATGCCAAAAACACACTCAAATATATAGCTCACATCGTTTAAGCTCTCCCGCAACGGCGCCAAAAATAGATCCACTACCAATCCACACTCAACAATGAGTGGAAGAGATCAATGGAAGAATAGTACCCAACTATGAGTCGGGGTTGATTTTCTCAGGGAGATAAAAATGGGTGTTGGAGTATACTTGATGCGTGAAGAAGAAACATCTTAAATATACTTCCAATCAAGCTGGTTTTGCTAATTTCTTTTATAAACTACACTACCAATGGTCAACTAGAGAAACAAAATTAGACATTGGCTAATTGGTTTTGGTTGTTTTCATACAGGCAAAAAGGCCTAGGGATGTATGCCTAGGTGTTCGAATGATAGGTTTATTATGTTAATGCTTGTTTTAGTAATTGGGGTGTATTATAGCTCTCAACTCTAAGTTACCCACTCAATACCTCTCAACCATATAGTGATTTTGCTCAATTGAGATTTCTCTAGCCCAACTGAGTATCAAGCTAAATAGTTGATATGAGCTCATGTCGGGTTTTCCCTATCTCTAGTTCAAACCCTTTATTTAGGATATTCAAATACTTCATTAGCCCAATTTCTTGTTAGCCAAGTTTTCTTGGACTAGGTCCCTCTTTCTCAAGTAAAGACCAAGTCAAAATGGCATGAATAAATGTTTGCAACCATTAAGGCTAAATAACAAAAAACCAATCATAAAGAAGCATTAAATTAGATACCCATAAGGTTTACACACTAGGGTTCGGTCACAAACCTAGTAAGTATCTAGCTTCTCATAGTAGAAAATGAATATAACAAAGAAGAAACACTAATTAAAGCCATAATATAAAATTAAAATGATAAACTATGATGTTTTTGTCCCAAAATGATCAAGAATTACCCAAACTGGTACACTACAATGGCTACAACTAAGAAAACTTCAAAACTTGACCTAAAAAAGTGATTTACGTCTATATATAGTGGCCCAAAATTTGCTGATGAAAATGCCCTTTGGGAGGTTCTGCGGCCGCACAATTCCATGTGCGGTCCGCACATTGCTTGAGTCTGCAGGTTGAGAGATTCTTTTGCTTCACAATTTGATTTGCGGCTGCACTTCAGCTTCTACGGTCGCACAAATCATGTGCGGTCTGCACTTTTGGCAAGGCTTCAGTGTTGGTCATTTTGCACACTCTCTAAACTTTTTGATTCTTGTCAGTACGACCATGTTCTACTTCTGCACAAATTATGTGTGGTCTGTACTTCTCTTCAATCACGTTTGGGCTACTATGTAAGATCTGCGGCCGTAGAGAGAATTTTGCGGTCAGCACTTTCTTCAACTGCCATATAAATACTTTTGCGGACTGCACTTCGGGTATGCTGCGCTCCTTCTTGTCTTGTGCGCCGGAACTGTCACGACCCAAACCGATAGGCCGCGATGGGCACCCGGTACCTTACTCAACCGAGTACCAACGTAACGTATCTTTCTTATTACATCATCATATACACGTGACATACGGGCCCAATAGGCCAACATGATCATTTATAAACTCAAAACATAGGCTGGCAATGGCGTACAATCTTTCACGTACACGACATATGTCTAAAAGCCTCTAAGAGTACATAAATGTCATAAAGGTTGGGACAGGGCCCCGCCATACTAATCAGTACATGTCCTAATCATACTGACCACATAAGCAACTTCGGAGCAAATGGAGCGCACCAACACATTCCACTGAGCTGATAGCCTACTTGGAGGACTCTCGACCTGTCTATCAAGACCTGCGGGCATGAAATGCAGTGTCCCCAGGCAAAAGGGAGGTCAGTACAAATAATGTACCGAGTATGTAAGGAATGAAAATCAGTAAATAATAGACATGAGAGAAACATGGAGTAAAAGACTGGACATGTACGTTTGCATAGCTCTGTGAATCATTTTATTTTTATAATATCATGCATATACGTATACATGTCATACCATGCATAGGCATATGCGTTCATAACATCATCAAGCCTCTGAGGACATCCCATCATATCATTTCGGCCACTGTGGGTAAATCATCAACGTATACCAGCTGATCAGGTGGTGGTGCGTATATAAGACCATAACCTTTCCCATATCCCACATACACATATATACGCGTATATAGTGCCATATGGTCATGGGTCAATGTGCATGTATAAATGCATGAAATGCATATGAAATACATTAATAAAATCTCTTAGTACGTCATATGACCAGTACGCCTTTGATTAATATCATAAAATAAACTTTACCAACTTACGTATTTTTTTGAGACCCATGAACAGATGATAAAATAATATGACACGTGGGGACTAAAGAACATAAGCATCTCTAATATTGTGCATTTTCACGTTTCGTTTGTGTCGTATGGATCATGCCAAAAGAAATAAGGGATAGCCTTAACATACCTGGATTAGGGAAAAGTCTGTATGATGTTCTTGGAAACGGTTGCACCGTACTCCTTTAGAATCGCAAAATCTCACGTTACAGCTCCGACCATTGTAAATCACGTATGAAATCTCTCTGAAACGTGATGTTGTATCTTCACAACATTATTTGTGTAAATCACATTGAATAAGGCTTAAAGAATGCCAGAGTGCCTATATTTGTATGATTCACGTTCAAAAGGATTAAGCTAAGTGAATCTTGTTAAATGTTCTAATAAGGTGACACCTTGCCATGCATTTTATGAGTCACATAGTAGCTTTTATTGCCAAATCTAAGGGCTGCGACATTTTTTTGATTTAATCAACCACCAATTAATAATTAACTAGTTAATTCGCCCGTTAACCAATAATTAACCAATTATTCACATAATTAGGAATCATCTCAAATAATTTAAAATACTACTCACTTTTAACATACCTTATACACATTACTATTATGGTCATGTGGTATATTTTATGACACTAGTCCATAAATATTGGGTATTATAGCTCGGACCGTATTTTATCCCAAAATGTCAAACCTCAACAAAATTCATTTGCTTCGATTCGCTTACCCTCTCGCCTTCATGAATTTACTCATCATGTGTTTAAAATAGCATAATGTTTATAACCGCAAAATAATCTCATTCCTGGGCTTGCGTCGCTTAACTTTACGACAAAACCTTAACGTCCGAAAATGTGGAATGTAGCATCTCATTTCCGATCTTCTATCAATTTACTTATGGCGTACTTTCACGTACGAAAATATCAGGTGTAACATCATTCCCCCCTTTGGAACATTCGTCCTCGAATGTTGACTGACACACTTATCATTATCATAACTTATGTCTTCCGAATACTTTAATATTCTCCTTGCCATTTAGGCAACTGTTCTTTGAATAAATCCAAAGGCCAGGGCATTCCCCCCTTTAGGCCTCTTTCTCATACTACTGTCTGTGGTCGTAATTCTTCCAATCTCGTAACTCTTGTTACCTTCCGCCATGCAGCCTGTAGGACTTTTTCCTTCCATGTGCTCCTATGCGACTCTTCCCTTAAGCTTTTAGCCAGTCTTTGGACTTAACTCTGGGAACATATATAGAACTTGATAAGATATCCATCTGGCATCTATAGGTGTATTGCAGTTCTTCGGTCGGTACTTTGTCGAACTTACAAATATTGCCATATCTCATTTCGTATTGTGTAACTTCTATTCATCCATTGTTGATTTACCTCAATGTTGATCTACAATCTACCACTGATATCTTGAAACTTCTTATGTAAAACATTTTCACTAGGGCTTACACTGCATCATGGAATATTTGAAGTGACTTTCTTGATCCGCCTGGGGGCGATACGATACTATACTTCCATAATCATATTTCATAGCATCGTAATGTGATTCTGCTTACGTGGGTATTTTAATCATGTACAATTCATCAAATCATTACTTAATCGAAGGTACAAACGTCATCCTTTATCTATCGCGATTATACCCTCATTCTACTACCAGGGCAACATTCCACCTCTGCTAATTGCTATTAGCCTTAGCCTCCTTTGAGTTCATTTAGGCTATACCGAGCTTTGTATAATTTAGGGAAACCATCAGCTCTTCTTGCTTTTATGGGCTTAATCCCGAGGACTCATCCATTTCTCTTCACCTTCTCACTCACCTTTTCTTATCCTTATTCCTGTCATAACACCTTATCGCTTTACTATACTTTAGCTTGTGACCTATACATATCCATTTATATTGCTCGCAACCTTCATTCAACTTGCTTGCATGATAGATTTCCTTATGTTATTCTGGAACATCAAGCGAGACATCACATCGTTTCTAACTCTTCTTTGCTCTCTTAATCAGGCTTCTCGATACCTAGAAACCATAGGCTGGAACACATGCCATTGACGACGCTGCTATCATTCCTGGATATTAAATCCCCGCGCTTCTAGCCTTTTATTCGAAGTATGAACTCTTCACAACCTTCTACATTTGAGTATCTCGTACGTTATTTGCCGTTGCCTTAAAATATCGCATCATATCTTCTATCTCTTTCATGACCTCCCTTACACATAGGTACAATTCACATCCACAACTTGGAGCTTATTTATAATACTTGCACCTCTGGTGCATACATAATCTAGTGGAAGCATCATACTGACTTCTTATGAGGTTGGTACTCTTCTAACTGGCTTTATCGTAGAGTCGTTGTAGAATATGGCTCTTGTACTATCTCTATTGTACCTTTTATATTAAGAGTGATTCTGCAAGGTTCTCAATCATGATGTCTATAATGTCCTGGGTCTAATAATCAAACTCCTGATTTACTTGGTTGATGTAACTCTTTAGTTTCCTCTTCCTTCGTATCAGCCTTTATGTAGGCTTAAGCTATCTTTCGGTCGGTGGCTCATAAAATTTAGTTATTACTTTAGCCTTTCATGGATGCTATGGAAAACCATGATACAGTCTTATAATGATTGAATCCTTTGTCTATGACCTGGACCCAATTCCTTCTTTTAACTCATACCAGAGTCTTTTACGGCTGATTATTAATCGAATAATCCCTTTCGTTCCATTTCAACTTTCTACAAATGTAAGCAATTGGTTTTCCTGGTCTTTGTGCCGCCTTGTTGCGTGCGTACTTAGCTTATATGAGTTCTCACGCGTGCCAAAATTTTTTGTGCAACTCATGTGGTCTCGAATATTACTTTTGGTTTTACTCATCGTTCATTAGCCATGGTAGGTGCCACTTTGTTTTGGAGTGCATACACTTTTGTAGTGAAACTATTGTTACACAACCATTTCCTCCTTAGGTTACTGAGCTTAGGTTGAAGCCTTCTTCCTTACTTCCTCAAGTAGTCTTTCATTGTAGTATTTAGGGAGGATCCTCAGACTCTTGTAAAGCTGTGAGCTTATTACATTGTATACTTGACGGACCTTTTTGATGTCTTTCCTGGCTTATAATTATCCGTAGTTACTTACTTCTACCCCTTGTGCTTGTACGGTTGCTTCTGAACTTGATATTTTGACTGACTTCCTAGTGGCGNCTGTGAGCTTATTACATTGTATACTTGACGGACCTTTTTGATGTCCTTCCTTGCCTATAATTATCCGTAGTTACTTACTTCCACCCCTTGTGCTTGTAGGGTTGCTTCTGAACTTGATATTTTGACTGACTTCCCAGTGGCGCTCTCTTTTATCTCCGTAACACTCATGTGGTACCTTTAACTACCCCAACTCATATCTAAATATTTCCCAATGATCACGATGTAATAACTGCGAGGATGAATTCACTATATTGGGTTTTACTATGTTTATCTTACATGATCTGATGACTCGTCTGTAATATCCTGTTTAGCCATAACGAGGCTCTTCCTGATCAATTACTAACTACTCGTTGGCCCATTCTCATCTCAATATTCCGCGTAATCTTTCTTGGGTTATTTCCTTTGCCTTAACTTACATCTCGCACTAGTTCCTTATTTATTAATAACAGCTCGGGCAGGAACCCTTACTTCCTCTCCTTGACGTCGTGCTTGCACAATATTCTGGAATCGTAGCATATCTGTAGGATTTGGATAAGTGCGATCTCATTCCTTTTTTTTTCTTTTTTTGCATTCTTCCTTTACCATTCCATAGTCACTAGAACCACTTAATTCCAACTTAATGCCACATCACTCCATATTCCCCCCTTTAAGGGAGTACTAAGAGGTGAAGTCACGAGGATCTACCTATAGATATTTTACCTCTTAATCTTTGGCATTTTTGTTTTCAAATCATCGATGACCCTTACTCGCCTTGCGGCAATCCTTCTGTATCAAGAATAATAAAATTCCTTATTCTCAAGGGCGACACTTAGTACAACTGGCACATACAGTCCCTTGAGCTTAACTTTGCTCACATTGCTTGCTTTACACCCTATGTTTTCGTACCTGAAAGTACTCCATAAGTAAATTGATAGAATCTCGGAAATGCGATGTTACATTCTGCATTTTTGGACATTAAGGTTTTGTCGTAAAGTTAATCGACGTCAGCCCGGGAATGAGATTAATTTGAGGTTATAGGCATTATGCTATTTTAAACACATGATGAGTAAATTCGTGAAGGCGAGAGGGTAAGCGAATCGAAGCAAATGCATTTCATCGAAGTTTGACATTTTGGGATAAAATACGGTCCGAGCTATAATACCTGGTATTTATGGACTAGTGCCATAAAAGATACCACATGACCATAATAGTAAGGTGTATAAGGTGTGTTAAAAGTGAGTAGTATTTTAAATAATTTGAGATGATTCCTAATTATGTGAATAATTGGTTAATTATTGATTAACAGGGGAATTAACTATTTAATTATTAATTGGTGGCTGATTAAATAAAAAAAAAACGTGGCAACCCTTAGATTTGGCAATAAAAGCCACTATGTGACTCATAAAACACATGGCAAGGTGTCACCCTATTAGAACATTTAACAAGATTCACTTAGTTTAAGACTTTTGAACGTGAATCATACAAATATAGGGACTCTGGCATTCTTTAGGCCTTCTTCAATGTGATTTACACAAATAATGTTGTGAAGATACAACATCACGTTTCAGAGAGATTTCATACGTGATTTACAATAGTCGGAGATGTAATGTGAGATTTGCAATTCTTAAAGAGTACGGTGCAATCTTTTCCAAGAACATCATACAGACCTTTCCCTAATCAAGGTATGTTAAGGCTATCCCTTATTTCTTTTGGCATGATCCATACGATGCAAACGAAACGAGAAAATGCACAATTTCCATACATGACTCCATTCATAGAAATATTAGAGATGCTTATGTTTTTGATTCCCCATGTGTCATATTATTTTATCATTTGTTCATGGATCTCAAAAAAATACGTAAGTTGGTAAAGTTTTTTTCATGATATTAATCAGAAGCATAATGGTCTTATGACGTACTAAGAGATTTTATTAACGTATTTCATATGCATTTCATGCAGTTATACATGCACATTGACCCATGAACAGATGGCGTTATATACGCGTATACATATGAATATATATGTATATGGGATATGGTAATGGTTATGGCGTTATATACGCACCACCACCTGATCAGTTGGTATACGTTGATGATTTGCCCACCGTGACCGAAATGATATGATAGGATGCCCTTAGAGGCTTGATGATGTTATGAACGCATATACCTTATTGGACATTTATACGTAAATGCCTGACATTATAAAAATGAAATGATTCACAGAGCTATGCAAATGCACATGTCGAGTCTTTTACTCTATGTTTCTCTCATGTCTATTATTTACTGATTTTCATTCCTTAAATACTCGGTACATTATTTTTACTGACGTCCCTTTTGCCTGGGGATGCTGCATTTCATGCCCGCAGGTCTTGATAGACAGGTCGAGAGTCCTCCAAGTAGGCTATCAACTCAGCGGAAGGTATTGGTTCGCTCTATTTGCTCCGGAGTTGCTTATGTGGTCAGTATGATTAGGACATGTATTGATTAGTATGACAGGGCCCTGTCCCGACCTTTATGACATTTATTTACTCTTAGAGGTTTGTAGACATATGCCGTGTACGTGAAAGATTGTACGGCCTTGTCGGCCTATGTTTTGAGTTTATAAATGATCATGTTGGCCTATTAGGCCCGTATGTCATGTGTATATGATGATGTTATAAGAAAGATACATTACGTTGGTACTCAGTTGAGTAAGGTACCGGGTGCCTATCGCGGCCCATCGGGTTGGGCCATGCCAGGAACACTCCTTTTTGTGTTGGATTTCTTCATTAGAGTCAAAATCTCCAATATTCCTGCAATTTGCATACTTTCATTAGTTTTGGGAACATAAAGCAATATTTTCGGACTAAAACTAAAGCATGAAGGTACTGAAGTGGTCAAAATCCACACTCATCAATATACCACAAGCAGGAAGACCATAACCAAGGCGTTATCAACCATTTAACACCAAGGGCCATCTCGCTCAAATTCCGCCACAAGGCCCAAATAGAACCATATCATATGTGTAAATATTCACCAGTCTCACAAATCATGGTAGCATAGGAGAGTAATACATGGAAAATATAAGAAAAAGAATATGATCAACTCTAACATATGACACTCCCTCAATAATAAATGGGCTGAGTAAACAAAGCCAACCCGATGTAGAACACACATTCTCATTAGACCTACCAATGGCCTCATATTCAATTCCGATACGCACAAAATAGGTAGAGAACCTCCGAAAAGTCCACATTAACCTATCTTTAACACATTCACTCAACTGTCAACCTGTAAACATAACGCCAACATCTACAACCAACGAACAATCTACCTTTGAGAACCCTCGTAGTCTTTAAATCACTAGAATACATGAATATCCACATTCGATCCCAACTCCACTACTCAAATAAACGATACATCCCACATACACGATAAGCTCACAAGAAATATTTCCATAATTCTTCCATGCCACATAGCAAAATATGAACATCAGTAGTCAACCAAAAACCAGGCGATTACCATAATACCAGTCAAGCATCTGCAAGTCAAACACAATGCGCCTTCTAAAATATGCACCATTATCAAGTGATACATACAGTACAAGCATCCTTCTAAATGTCTGAAACCGTCAATGCTGTCTAGAACTCCTGACCTTCAATTCAAAGCTGAACCGCAATCTCATACATGCAAACCTTAATCCCACACGTAGCACCGCATCTATCACACCATCATAAGAAAAATATGAGAACCCCATTATCATCCCGGAATTACAAGCCAGACGCATATTCTGTCAGTCAGAAACCTTCCTCTTGACCCCTATCCAAGAAAGAATCACAACACATAACATATTCCTCATCGCTATCGAAAAAATCTGCCCCAAGCTATGGTTGAAATAACTAGGAGCTCTTCGAAACACATTAGCACAAAAACAAGTCATCAGAATCGATGAAATATATTACCATGCCAACCCGTATCACTACCAAGCTGACCCCATTCTTTTAATTATCCTCGACTTGCCTTCAAGTTGTCACTTCTTGTTTCCAGTACACTACGATCTTAACCAAAGCTCATCACAAGATATCCTAGCATGAATCCACATTATCCTAAAGCCCATAAGACACTGCATTCCCTCTTAATAATCTAATAATACCACAACCAAAATGCCAACACCAAAGAGACCTTTTGTGAATTTGAAGTTGTTTCTTTAAACTCTGAAGTGCTGAAATGTAGAATCATTAATGATACATAAATCGTAAACTAATTAAATTTTTTTTGAAAGTCATCCACTCTACTATAATCTCAAATGCACTGCCAATACGAGCCGAACGACTTGTGCTCAATCAACACACAAATACCTTATGAAGAAACCCCATCTTACGAAACTGTGTGAATCCCTTCTCTGTGCATACTACATCCACCATGAATAACAAACCTGAATCATTCCATGATTTCCAATATGCCCAAAAGGTATAGCACATCATGCATCCAGCAATTTCCTCATTCGATTCATCCTCGAAATCAACCTCTTCAAGTCATAACCGATCCATAAGTATGCCTCAGACCAAAACTGCTAGGACGTTTTGTGTTTATCATATTATCATTTGTATACATGGATAACTCGTACATTCTAGGATGTCTCAAGCACACATGGTGAGACGTCCTAGCCAATCGGGACATGATCGCACGTCATGCCGCACACATAGTGGTGACTGTGTTGGAAATCGTACTCGAAATTGTGAATAGTGGTATACTGGTACCAAAGATTTCCCAACATAAAATTTTGAAATTTATTTAAAACTTATCTTATCTCTAATTTGATATTTGTTACTTGTTTGAGGCTTTAACTGATATTACGACTGCCCTTACTTTAATTACTGCTCGTTTCTTTGAGAGTTTAGTATATATACTAGTACTATTCAATAGTGCTAACATCCCTTTTGCCGGGAGCGCTGCATCTTTAATGAATGCAGGTGGTTCCACAGCAGGCGACACTGATAAGTGATAGCACCACACTCTTTTCCCAGCTGATTTGGTGAGCCCCACTTCACTCTGGGTCATGTATCTTTTGTTCATATTAGCACCATATTTTGAGGTATAGCCGAAGCCTTGTTGCCGACACTATCATTGTACTCTTTTGTATCTAATAGATGCTCCGTAGACATAGCGTGGGTGGTATGTTGGTATGGGGAATATCAAATTGGTAATGTGGTAATTGGATCACACGCTCCATATCAAACTATGAAAGAGTATGTATTTTGAAACTTATAAATGATGTAACTACTGATAACGAGTTTAAGTTGTTGTTTACTTGATCCTTCTCACCGCTTAATTAATAAATTGGATTTTACTGTTATTCTTGAATAAGTTCGGGTAGAAGTAATGTACAGGATTTCTCGGCCCGGTTATATCGGTTGAGCGTCGGTCGTGCACCCTGAGTTTGGGGTGAGACACTTGCTTGCATGGTTTCTCGATCTTCTCTGTATGAGAACATTAGAGTGCGTCAGTATGACGACCCCTATTTGCTTTCCCTTAAGGACACAATGCATAACGGCGATGTCAAGGAGGTTTCTATTAGAGATGATGAGGTGTTACGGATGTAGGGCCGGATATGTGTGCCCAATGTGGATAGGTTTCATGAGTCTATCCTTGAGGAGGCTCACACTTTGCGGTATTCCATTCATCTAGGTTTCACCAAGATGTATCAGTATATGAGTCAGCGCTATTGGTGGAGAAGAATAAAGAAAGATATAGTAGAGTGTTTAGCTCAGTGTTTAAGCTGTCAGCAGGTAAAGTGCGAGCATCATAGGTCGGGCGATTTTCTTCAAACACTTGAGATTCAAGAGTGGAAGTGGGATCGTATTACCATGGATTTCATTGTTGAGCTCCCTCAAATATTGAAGAAATTTGATGCAGTGTGGGTTATTGTTGATAGACTGACCAAGTCTGCACACTTCATTCCGGTTGTGCCTACCTATTCTTCAAAGAAGCTAGCTCAGATCTATATCCATGAGATTGTTTGTCTCCATGGTCTGCCGGTGTACGCTATCTCCAATCGAGGCACGCTCTTCACATTGTATTTTTGGAGAGCTTTGCAGCATGAGTTAGGCACACAACTTGAGTTGAGTACAACATTTCAAACCCCAGACATACGGTAGTCCGAGTGCACCATTCTGATCTTGGAGGATATGCTATGTGCCTGTGTTATGGATTTCGGGGGTCCATGGGATCACTTTTTACTGCTTGCAGAGTTCGCCTACAACAACAGCTACCTATCGAGTATTTACATGGCTCCTTAGAAGGCCATATTGTCGCAAACCCAAATAGGAGGGCCGCGAAGAGCACCTTGTGCCTTACTCAACCGAGTTTCAATGTAACGTGTCTTTCTTATCACACCATCATGGGTAAATAGCACAGAAGGGTCGTCATGAGATAACCAGAATAAAACGTAAATGAATACTCGACATATGACGATCCAGCATGATATAGAAACTTACACATGTGACATAAGGGCATATAAGGACGACATGATCATTTGTACACTCAATACATTAGCCGACAAGGCCATACAAGTACCCATATACATGAAATCTGTCTACAAGTCTCTAAGAGTACATAAAAATCATAATGGTCGGGACAGGGCCCCGCCATACCAATCAATACATGCCGAGAGCATACTGACCAAATAGGCAACTCCGGAGCAAGTGGAGTTCACCAACTCCTTACAATGAGCAGATAGCCTACTAGGAGGACTGTCAACCTATCTATCGGAACTTACGGGTATGAAACACAGTGTCCCCAAGCAAAAGGGACTTTAGTACTAATAAATTACTGAGTATGTAAGGCATGAAAATAAGTATATAAAAGACGTGAAAGAAACATGGAGTATAGGACTCAATTTGTAAGTCTGAATAGCTCAGTAATCATGAAAGCTTCATAGTGTCATGTATATGGGTATAAATATCATATCATGTATAGGTATATGCGTACATAACATCATCAAGTCTATGAGGGCATCCCATGATATCCTCTCGGCCTCAGTGGGCGAAATCATAAACCTATGCCAGTTGATCAGGTGGCTGGTGCATATATAACATCATAACCTTTCCCCATAACGCATATACATATAATATATGCGTATATAACACTATTTGTGAAAGTCGCATGTTTGCTCGTTACGTTTGTATCATATGGATCATTCCAAAAGGAAAAAAGAGATAGTCTTAACATGCATTATCACAGTCTATCCAATGACCACGTTGAAATCGTCTCATCGCACTTCAATCTACAACAACAATAATAATGCTATCATTAAGCTACGAAAGATGCAACTATCGTACAACGCACGACAAGCTTATTTATTATTAAAACGGGCAGCATCTCCCCTGTTTTCCTTTCTTTCCCCGAGTCCATAAAAACAGCAAGATCACATACGACCTTCAACTATATACTTTCAGCACCAAAACACACCGAACAACGCAACAACACAATTCACCCTACACAACAACAAGTGCACAAATGTCACCATTAGAACTACTACTTAACACGACGAGCGGTAAGCTTGGATTGGAACCAAACCCCAAATCTTTTTACCATCTCCCCTATACTTAAAACATATTACAACAATATGGACAACTTCTAGGTATTGTGTGGTTGCTTATTCTCCTAGTTAAAACATCATCAACATACTAAAACTATTTACAAGCATAACAACAATATGAACATTATAACCAAGCCATTCCATATGATTTCCATCCCTATGAAGTCATATACACAACTGCAAAATAGTCCAATAAGAAACAACAACTTCTTATACAACTTCAAGTTCTATCTTGTAATTCATCATCCAAATAACTTAACCAATGCATATATAAGCTTAAGCCTAAGAAATAGAGTGTTATACATACCTTAAATAATCAGAAATAACTCTAACCAAAGCTTCATTTAGCTTCCAAGTACCCTTAATGGCATTACAACACCATAAAGACTATGTTCTTCACTTAGGCTAACTTTTGAGGATAGGTCTAGGTGAAACCACCTTGGATTAGACTTGGAACCTTGGAGAGCTATTAGAGAGGTGTTGAGAGAGTTTGGAAAATTATCTTGGTAGAAAATAGGCAAAAATGAGGCGTCCAACCCCGTTAAAATGTTCAAGGGCCGTCCACCACCTAAGTGGGTCCCATTGGGAGTTGCTAGTGCAGTCTCGCAAAAATGCGAATATCTCTATACTCTGATGTCGTATCGACAAATGGTTTAATGTCTAAGCACAATAGTGTAACATATTCACCTTAGAATTTGACTCAGAATAACCACGCATTATTTATAACCCGCTCACTCATTCTAACATAGAGGTCAACGACATTGCATTTTCTTCTTGAATCAAGTGCCCTCACACAACAATATAGAGTAGTTCCACACAATAAATTTTAAGAACAACTAGGAACTCAAGATAGAAAGAATTTTCTCACTCTTAGAAACAACATCCATATCCCACAAAATATGAACCATAAGCTTGCCCGTAGTGTACTACTCTACTAATCGAGTTCATTCAGTCAAGGATCAAGTAGGACTTTAATTGGTTGTAATGTAGGCTGCGGGACGGGTAGGATACATTTAGATATAAGAGTGACTACACCTCCCTAAGCAGTTTAATACATGTACTCTAACATTCAAAACACCACACTTATGTCAAACCAAAACTCCACCTTTACATCAATATACATCAACTCCCAAATTATTTAAGCACAATTACATCAAGAGTTACCACTTGTCCATGAAATTGTTTCACAACAATACAACTATGTTTTCTTACTTTTCTTAATTCAAGTGGCTCTTACATTTTCAAAACAGTGCACCTTTCTCCTTATTTCATTAGTTCCACTCAAAAGCCAAATCAGCCATCACAGACTTCAACCTTTACAAAGTTCATATCAATTTCAAGTGATCACGAGAGGTACAAGGTTCAAATAGATGGTTCATTCAAACAAATGAGTAAAACTTCAAATGTGGTTGCCAAAGCAACAGGGTTACATGCTCAAAGGGGTTAACTAAAATACATAACAATTAGGTGGTTAAAAGCATATAACTGGCTCAACAAAGAAATGAATATACCACTTCCAAGACTAAACAAAACTACTATTTCGCTTTGCAAACACACGTGGCAAGTTCTAGACATCAAATGCATTGCATATAATAACACAAAACCTCACACACAAATGGCACATAACTCACCCAAGATCGGATTATCAAGACACTATATTCAAAGCAGTTAAGTAAAGTTAAGCTCATACCATTTAAGGCACTTATACAAGAGTGCAAAACTGGGCACTCACTATTCTCATGGCATAATAAAGTCAAGAGATATTGCTTTCATTTCGAATCACAGCACAAGGTTTCTACTTCTACAAAATAAAAACTAACTACACCCGAATCAAACAAAACCCTTGGAAACGAATCGCGGCACAAAGAAAAACCAAGGGGGAATTGATAAACTACCTAACAAATGATTTTTTTGTCTTTTTCTTTCGAATTTAATCCCTCAAGATACCTGTCGAATGATATCCATCGCCGGGAAAAATAAAACATTTTAAAATTTTTATGTTTTTTTCAATTTGTTTCTACTACTCAAACTATCAAAAGCAAAAACAATCAAACTAACTAAAGCAACAACTAAGACTAATATACTTACAACATACAAATATCCCCCACCCCACACTTTAAGTTGTGGCATGTCCCTATGGAACACAATTTAAAAGAATAAGGTAGAGGAAACTTCCCTGAATATCTAGTCGGGGTCTGAATCAAAGTAGGGATCTATTCCACATGCCCGAACTAGTGCACACATCCATGCGGACAACTTCTTTTCAGCCTTTTTGGGTTACATCCCACACTTATCTTTTTCACTCAATGCATCCTTCTCTTTCACACCCTTCGCCTTCCACTAAACACTTGTAGTTGCCTTCTTCTTTTTCACCCCCTTTTCTACATCCATCTTAAACGTTATAGTCTCTCCCCTCACTCTAAGCATGAGCTTTTTCTTATGTATATCTAATATTGCTCTACCTGTTTCTAATAATGGTGTTCCTAGGATGAGGGGTATATCCTTATTCTCCTCCATTTTCACCACTATAAAGTCTACTGGAAATACAAACTTATCCACCCACACTAAGGCATTTTTAACTATTCCCTTAGGTGTTATCTGTTTTTGATCTACCAGTTGCAATCATATTGGTACAGACCTTATCTCTCCAATCTCATTCTCTAGTTTCCTATAAATTGACAAAGGCATTATATTTATTGAGGCACCAGAATCACATAAAGATTTATCATAGTTAAGAGTGCCTAAAGAGCAAGGTATAGTAAGACTCCCTGGATCTCCACACTTTTGTGGGAGTTTGTTTTGAAAGATTGCACAGCAATGCTCTGTGAGCTTGACTACTGATGTCTCTTCTATCTTCCTCTTCTTTGTAAGGATCTCCTTCAAGAACATTGCATAAGCTTTCATTTGTTAGAGAACTTTGGCGAATGGCAGGTTCACATTAACCTGTCTCAGCATATCTAAAAATCCCTCAAACCGCCTGTCCAACTTTTCTATATAGAGCTTTTAGGGAAAAGCTAAAGCAGGCATGTGCTTGGTCTCTTCATTAGAGTCATCCCTTCTTGAAGTTTCCTCCTTCTTCTTTTGCTCTACTCCATTCTTACGTTTCTTCTTCTTACCATCTTCAATTTTCAGCTCCTCCCCACTTTCTTTTTCAGATATCACCTCTTTTTGGACTGGAGTGGGATCTTTCAATACTTGCGTGCTTCTCAAGGTCACAACATTTACTGTTTCTTTGGGATTCGTTTCAGTATCAGCTGGCAGAGTACATGGGATTATTTCAGACAATATATTTGTAATTTGTCGCACTTGTCTCTCCAAGTTACGCAAATCTGTTCAAAGTTCTTTAATAGTTTCACCATGAGCATCTAATCTCTCATCTGTCATGATAATGAAAAACTTCATCAACTTATCTAACCCAGTCTAAATTAGATATTGAGACTGAAACTGTGGCCTCTCCTGAAATCTGGAGTTATTTTGTTTCCATGCATTTGTTGTACCCCCAAGTGAACTCCTTGAAAACTCAGGGTGCTTCTGACCCATTGCATTGAAGTTATAATTACCAACAACATTCACTTCCACCATGGTAGCTTGACACGCATGAGTAGGGTGTCCTCTTCGGCATATATCACAGGTTTCATGAGGCTCGTTATGTATCGTGGCTAAGGTCAGATTCCTTATTTCTTTGGCCATGGCATCAAGTTGTACCTGCACAGATGTGTTAGTATCAACCTGGTGAACACCGGCTCATCTACAATTGTGACTATCTGTTCTGGAGTCTTTTTCATCAACAGACGTCCAATAGCATTGCTCAATGTTCTACGTGAGGTTGGTGTCAATCCATCCCAAAAGTCCTTGAGTTGCATTCAGAGTTCAACTCCGCTATGTTGACACTTTCACACAATTTCCTTAAACCTCTCCCCAAGCTTCAGACACAGTTTCAGTCTTGTTCTGGTAGAAGTTATGGATTTCTCTTCTAAACTTGCCCGTCTTAGCTGAGGAGAAATATTTAGCAAGAAATCTTTTGGTCATCTCCTCCCATGATCTAATTGATCCCTGTGGCAAGCTTCGAAGCTAATGCTTTACATCATCTTTAAGAGTGAATGGGAATGCCCTTAGGTAAACAGCATCTTGTGACACAACCCTTAGGTTCCATGACCGCTATGTTAGAATAAGTGAGCGGGTTATATTTAATGGTATTCATGATCTCCTCGAACTCCATTAGATGATTGTTTGGATCTTCGTTCTGCTTTCCTCTAAAGACACAACGATTGAGAGACTGATTTTAGGGTTCTAAGGTCTGAATATACTGAAAACTAATGACTTAAAATGGGGTTTAGGTACCTTATATATATCCATATCTCTTAAACCGCCTATGTGGGCCCCATAGAGAGCTGCTTGGCGCACTCTCGCGAAAATGCGAATATCTCTCTATTCCGAGATCGTATCGACGAACAGTTTAATGTGTTAGAAACTACACTCATAGATATTCAATTTTATAGGTAGAGCACCCAATACTTCCAAGTACATTGGGAGAAATATGTAGTAAGATTTGACCTAACGTTTAAGTAAAATTATAAACGTAAGTTGCGACAACTTTTATCGACTTTTGTTTCATAACTTGCTTGACTTCAAGACTTATGATACGGATATTATATGATTAAAATACATTAAAACATGACCTCTTGGGACAATTAATCACCTCTAGTGTTACCCGAAAATACGGGTTACAACATCCTTGATTCGTTTAACTTCTAATACTTGTTAACCACTCTTATACACCCTTGTATCGTTTAAGACCAATAGGATTAACTTCTTATCATCTCAAAGACAATCTCTTCTTGGATTTACGACGACTAACTTACGGCATGATCTATGGTATGCGAATTTGGGTTGTAACACCCTCTCCCCCTTAGGAACATTCGTCCTCGAATGTAAGGGTTTATGGGGTGTCTAACTCATCGTGGATTCCGACGGAAATTTCCGGCTGAGTTTCCCCTATAAAATGGACACTAGCCAAACTTGCAAGCAGTTAAACCCAACCTATGGTCTTACAAGACTATACAAAGCATTGTGGATATGTACATTATCTGCATGTCACCATTTTGTAATTAAAAAAAGTGTATTCACAAGCTATTGCTTACCTCATAGAACCGTTTCACCTTATAATTCATCCTTCTTTCCCCCAGCATTCTTGTTATCTTCACTCTGGAATAGGTAAGGGTATTTAGACTTCATCTCCTCTTCTACTTCCCATGTCATTTCTTCTATATTCTTGTTCCTCCATANATGCATCCTTCTTTCCCCCGGCATCCTCGTTATCTTCACTCTGGAATAGGTAAGGGTATTTAGACTTCATCTCCTCTTCTACTTCCCATGTCATTTCTTCTATATTCTTGTTCCTCCATAATACTTTGACGAAAAGCTACATCCTTTGTTCTCAGCTTGCGAACTTGTCAATAAATATAGCCACTGGCACTTCAT
>AWOL01S0005570.1:46999-93094 GCA_000715115.1 Nicotiana otophora | reverse complement strand
GTTTGGCCCGCGGTCCCGGGCCGGTCCCGGGCCTGGACCGGCCCACTTGCCAGCCTTACCTACCGTCATACTTTGAAACAAAAATATTCTTATTTTGGATGGATTACCAGGTGACAGCACCAGATGAAAACGACTCATTTCTTTTTTTTTATCCGATCCATTTTTAAAAACCTACCACCCGACCCAATTTTCACCCAAGGCTAAACTTAGCATCTTTTGTTCTAAAGCTATTTTTTTGTAAAAAACTGGAAAAAAACATTCAACAATATATTTTTGTTTTTTTAAAACTAATGCACCTGTAGTCCACTGCTTTAGGAAAGTCTTTTTTTTCAGTTTTTACAAAAACGTATTTTTTTTTCCAGTTTTTACAACAAAAAAATGCTTTAAAAAAATTGAAAAAACTAAAAAATATTTTTTTTGTAAAAACTGAAAAAAAATACTTTCCTAATGCAGTGGACTATAGGTGCATTAGTTTTTAAAAAATAAAAATATTTTGTAAAATCTTTTTTTTTCCAGTTTTTACAAAAAAAATTCTTAAAAAAAACTGAAAAACCAAAAAATATTTTTTAAAGCATTTTTTTAAACTGAAAAATATTAATTAAAAAGACCCATATATATAACCATACCCATTACCCATACTCGAAAAATAATTTTCTAAAGTAATTTTTTTATAAAAATTGAAAAAAAAAATATTCAACAAAATAGTTTTGTTTTGTAAAAAAAAAAAAATCTTTTTTGTAAAACTGAAAAAAAAGAAGACTTTCCTAAAATAGTGGACTATATATGCATTAGTTTTAAAAAAACGAAAATATTTTGTTGAATTACTTTTTTGTCAATTGTTTACAAAAAAATTGATTTAGAACAAAAGATGCTAAGTTTATTCTCGGGTGAAAATTGGGTCGGGTGGTAGGTTTTTTAAAACGGATTGGGTAAATAAAAAGAAATGGGTCATTTTCATCTGGTGCTATCATGTGATACTCTATCCAAAATAAGGATATTCTTATTTTAAAGTATGACGGTACGAGTATAAATAACCCGAGAGCTATTCTTATATCATTTTCGAAATTAGATGTGTATATTTGGCCTTTACATTTTATATTTAATACCGTGTTTGACGCGAGCTACACTGGGTCCCATTCTCCCATCCTTGAATTACAGCGGAAAACAAAAATCTGCAAAACACACCAAAGATTCACAAAACTCTCTGGCTGCTTACACAAAACATCTTCCTTTTCTTCTCTTCCCTTCCAACTTCCATTTCTCTTCTCCTTCACGCACAGAATTCTCTATTTCTCTCCTAATTTTCTCACACAGATCAAATCGAATCGTATCAAAGACGTAACTGCGCTGATCAAACTCATGGATTCTCTCTCATCAGTTCCTCCGTCGATCGTTCTTCCTCCTCGAAAGCTTCTCCGTCACCACCACCATCAGCGGCGAATCTCCGCTATTTATTCTCACGCCAAGCCAAAATCGCCGTTTCCTCAATTCGGGATACCTAGAAGTTGTAATAGAATGAGGTCTATGGCTGTTTGTTGCAAATTGACTAGCGGAGGAGACAAAGAAGAAGAGGAAAGTTCTAGAAGAGATGAGGAAGTGGAGAGAGCGCTTCGTATGGATGGGACTATTCCAGGAACTCCTAACGAGTTTGTAGAGCATGTCTCATCACGTGCCTATGACATGCGTAGGCATCTTCAACAGAGTTTCGATAGCAGCAGCTATGACGGTAAACCTCATTTCTCTCGTCTATTTCAGCTTCTCTTACTGTTTACATTTCGTTTGACTTATTTCTTACCCCCTTCCTCCCAATTTAGTTGTATGAAGTTTAATTTAGTTGTATGAAGTTTAAGAAAGAATGAATTTTAAAACTTGTGGTCGAAAATATGTCATAAAAAGTTTTGTGGCTATAAATCATAAAATTAATTGTTAAATTAGAAGTTTAAAGTTAGATTTTTTTTTTAAATATAGAACGGAAAAGGTCCAACTATCCCCTTGAACTATGTAAAATTGAGCGGATTTGCGCGCCGTTAATACTTTGGCACAAACATGTCACTATTGTCCCATAATTGCTTCAAATATACCCTTATTTTAGACGGCCCCATATGGAGGGCATATTTGGTCCCACACGCATACTTTGAGGGCATATTTGACCCATTAACAGCTTGTTTGGATGGTTGTTAATTGTTGTATCGTATCGTATTGTTACTTTAAATACGATGTTTATTTTGATTGTTACTTAAATTTTATTGTATCGTATCGTTAATTCTGTCGTTACGTAACGACGAAATGTGTCACTTTATGTAACGACCGATTTGGTGTGGTCGCGTCGTTACCTTGTCTTTTTCTCTCAATCTC
Organism: Nicotiana otophora; assembly: GCA_000715115.1. Lineage (NCBI taxonomy): Eukaryota > Viridiplantae > Streptophyta > Magnoliopsida > Solanales > Solanaceae > Nicotiana > Nicotiana otophora. Next base: position 90,739 of record AWOL01S0005570.1, on the reverse strand, counting down.
ACCCTTAATTATTGTTAAATAATTTTATTTTATCATTTATCCTACTTTTTTGTATAATAATTTTACCCTGTATCATAATTTTTCTTTATAATATTGCAAGTTTATTATTCATATTGCTGGTGCGTGATATCATGAAATGACGGCAAACGACACAATCTATCCAAACATTATATTCATCAAACGATACGGTACAATACAATGCGATACGATACATTATAAAACGATATGTAACAACCATCCAAACAAGCTATAAAGTTCTTAAGTTTTTATGTTATTGAGTTTTTTTGTTTGGTTCATGACATTATATGGAAGTTTGTAATAATAAAATCCTCCTCTCAATCGATTGATTTTCTTAACTAAATTTTAAATACAAACAAAGTAAAGCAAAGTATTCAAAAACCTAAACCATTTGTTGGAACACCTATATCAATAAATGTCTCCACGGCCTCCTATGCCTCAAAACACCACTAAATAGCTACTCTCGGCATCATAACAATAAAAACTAATACAATAGACAAGTCTAGCCACCATAGGCAATAAATGAATCAATTGCATTAATCAAATGTGCCGAATCTCAACTCAATAGCAAAAAACAAATTACTTAATCGCTCCTTACAAACAAAACATTATACACTTTGCTTAGGAGCAAAGAGAAGCATGGTGTAGGAACAACGAGAAGTAAAGTGTACAAAACCCTAAACCATATGTTGGAAGAGAAACCTCTCAAATTGGTCGGCCACTATGCATGTTTATCTTCCATTAATTGGTTTAGGTTTTCTATATTTTGCTTCTCTTTGTTCGTATTTTAGATTTACAGAAGGAAAACAATCGATGTGAGACGGAATTTATCATTGCAAACTTCCATTATGAACCAAACAAGATTATTCAATAATATAAAAGCTTAAGAACTTTAATGGGCCAAATATTCGCTCAAAGTATGCGCATGGGACCAAATATGCCTTCCAATATGGGGCCTTTTAAAATAAGGGTATATTTGGAGCAAGTATTGGACGGTAGGGGCATGTTTGTGTCAGGGTATTAACGACGGGCAAATTCGTTCAAATTTTGCATAGTTCAAGGGCATATTTGAATCTTTTCCGAGTACAGAAAGGTATTAAATTTTTTTTTTTACAGAAAAGTATCACATAAAATGGGACAAAAGGAGTACATTAGAAGTAGCTGCAAAAAAATATTAAAATAGGGGTTGAAAAGTGTAAACACTTGAATAAGTTAACAAAATTTAAATATTAAAGTTTTGAAAGTTATATACGAGAATGCTCTCAAGCATTTGGAGTTAGTTTTTCACTAACTCATATGGAATACCGAATTAGTTTTCACATAATTGGTCACTTGAGTCTAGTAAAGGAGCCAAGAATTCATACAAGGGGATTAAGAAAAATATTAGAATGTCAAAATTAGGATTTGAACCTATGATCTAAATTTTTCAGCCCCTTTTGTCACTACACTTATGTCAAGGGGATTTAACAGTTTATATATAACTCTAGAAAATTGATTTTTACCTATGTTGCACGTACTCTTCAACAAAATCGCCGGGTGTGTATCGGATCATCCAAAAGTGCAACAATATTTTTGAGGGTCCGAGTAACATAGGTTTTTACTTTTTACGCATTTGTGCAGTATAATTTTGGGATGAATGGGATTCAGTTGAACCCCCTTGCCTCCACTTAGCTCCACCACTGCTTGAATTTATAGTCTACCTATCTCATCTCTTTTTCTACTTATACTTTCAGACTAGGTGAGGAGGCCAAGTCTTTAGGTTTGTTTAAGCAGGTTTGGACTAAAGTCGTTGCAAAAGAACACCTAACATGAAAACAAATGCCGCAAAACACCTGTTTAACTTGAACGTTTTGAGCATTTCTCTTTCTAAGTGTCAAGAAGTCACTGCTTGTTGATCTTTTACTACAGTACTGGAGGCTAACCCTTGGAGAGAAACACCTAAACCTGTATACGTGCTGACCCAGAGGGAGAATCAGTTGTGTACAATGAAGACCCGGAAAAACCAAAGGTCTGTTTCTTTCTTTTAGTTTAAGCTAGAATTTTAGTTACCTTTTCTTAATTAGATTCTTTTCGTCATGCAGTGAGGTTGAAAGAGAGCTTGGGATGTTGTTCTCGAAAGGTGGAAAATGGAAAAACCGTGCAAAGCAGCCAGAAGCTGACACAAGATTTCAGATGCTTGTTGAGGATATCAGAGAGGGAGTACTTGTAAGTATTTATGTTGATGCCTCTTTCAGTTTTCCATGACATTCTAAGTTTTCTTACATATTTTATAATATCTAGAGCATGGAAGATCTTGAAGCATCTGTAACCCTTCAGAAAAAGGTTTAAGTTAGTAATACATATTCTTAAAGCGAAGAAGAATTGTCGTACATTGAAGCATCACTATGTGTACAAAAATTACATCCTTAAAAGTATGATGCCTGAGACTATTCTCAAACATGAGCTTTACTAAGATTTTTTAGAAAAAAAAGTATTTATCTGCGCATAGTGTTCAAGAAATGACATTTTAGTAGAGCTTAAAATTAGTTGATTTTTGGGTGATTAGACATCCTCCTACATCTGCTGACCTTTGATTGATGGTTGAGAAAGTTCTCTTTCTGTAAATGGTCCAGATGCAATTCCATATATCATTTGGAGGATCAAAATTGATAGAGAAATTTAGGAAGGGAAAGAAAAAAATTGAAAAGTTATGGTCTTAAGCATATTGGTGTCATTACGTGAGGTCTTGAATTTCACTTGTATGAAGTTGTTGACAGTATGTCACATGAAATGATTCAGATATATTCTGGAAGCTACACTTTTACAGGTCTCATCACACTTTCTGTGCTGCCGTTGAGTGAATATGCAACAGCTGATCATTCTATTTAACTTCAGAAAAAATCAGTTCTATTTTTCAATTATTTATGTGTGTATCGTATATCTTCTTGTGAAAGGAAGAGTGCAGAGATAATGTAACAACCTCTCAGAGGCTAAAGCTCTATATATGCTTGCAACTCTGATGACTAGAATGCCAATACTTGGCATCCCCTTAAACCTAAATAAAAAGGAAGAAAATAAATGATGAAAATGGGAGGTCATAATTGGATGAGGGCTCTTTTATGAAAGAGTGCATTTTAGATTGTAATGGTAGAAGGTGACGAGCGCAAAACACACACTTAAATTTTGCTCGCTAGTCAAAGATAGTATAGTATAATATCGTGTCCACAGTGATTTAAACAGTATTATCGTAGTTTGTAGCTAGATTGCTATCCAGGAGGATCAACAATGGAGATATATATGAATTCTAACTACAAATAACTAAGAATCTAAAGCTATTGACTAATGATAATCGCAACAAAGGTAAGCAAGGAAGTTATCAATGGGAGAAATTATGGGTTGATAGGATAGGTGCAAGATAATTATTCGGGATCTAACTCTAGATAATTCACTACTAATGTTCAAGTGAGTCTCTCGAATTCACTTAATTATCAGTACAAATATTTAGTAGAACTCCTCTCTCGATTAAGTCCCAACCTCACAATATGAACCAATTTAAGCTCGGTGAAGATATGCAAGAATTCGTAATGGATTGGTCTTTAGGAGAACCTCTTTCGATTATCCTCCTAACTAGATTTAATCAAGGATTCAACTAGCCTCTTTCGATTACTTCGAAAAATCTATGAACTCAACCAACAATATAGTGCAAATATATCACAAGTTATGCCTCTCTCGATTACAAGAACAAGTGAACATAGATGCAACTATTTAGTCTTCCCAAAACGATTAAAATACATAAAAATGGAGTTATAATCCACAAACAATCATCAATACACCAAATTCATCAAAACCCAAAAGGAACTACTCCATAGACATGGAGAAGTTCTTCACAAATATAACTAAAATATAGGAAAACATAAATACAATCCAAACCCGGATCTTGAGTGAGGAAGGAAGGATGAAATCCTTGTGCTCTTGCTTCTCCTTCTTCAGCTTCCTTAGGTTTAAGGTATATCACAAGTCCATCTAAAATGGTGTTTTAGTGTATTTAAGCCGCCCCCAAAACAAATCCCGGACGAAACTACCATTTTCTTAGCGAAATAAGACTTTTCCCGGACAGGACATGCGTGGTCGTGCACCTGGGGACCTGCTCGCGCACTTGGTCTCGCATTTTGCACATTGTTCTGCCCCAAGTGCGCGCCCAGTGCGCGATCGCGCACTGGTGGTATCAGTTGGGAATTTGGAAAATTGTAAAACATGAAATATGTAGTCCTTTTAAATAACTTTCCAACGATATATTGTGGAGCCCAAACGGGTTTCTGAGCGAAAAGTTATGTGCATTTTATTGGCCAATGCGCAGTATGTCTGGTCGATTTTTTGTTTCGTTCTTAAAGTGCACTATCATCCGTTGATCCCCGAACACGATTCCAACTTAATCCTTGGGCTTTTACTCAGACTTCAAAGCTCCAAAATAGCATGAATTCATGTCACAACATCTACATAGCTCAGAATCACTCCTACAGGGCATAAAACACACCTAATTAAAGCTCAACACAAGTAAAGTGCAGTGAATTAGAGTGCAATAAGCGACTAAAACACTGGATTATAGCCTACCATCAGAAGGTTGGAGCACTGTGAGCTTTAGATGAAAATACTTGTGCTTCTAATTTTCTAGACTGCAAGTACATTTCTCTTTGGAAAATTTTACTGAAGTTAAATTGCTGAATTGTTTGAAACTTTTGAAAGAGATGGAATGGAGTTTAATCTGTCAAAGTGTTGGTCTGGTGATTGAATATGGAAAGAGGACAGTGTCATGTTGGTGGAATATGCATTTATTTATGTAGACGTGTTATTGCTTTCCACTTTCCCCAGGGCTCATTCCATCCCAATGGAGGGCAGCTTGTATATCGTTTATAGAATGCCTAGAATATTAAGTCCGCCTTTCCACAAAGCAAATTACTCCTTTGATTTATATTAGAAAGTGTTCAGTTCTTGTCCCTCTGATTGGTCTTTCATCAGCATCTTTATCCAGAATTTCTAGAATGTTTGGTCTTCAATCATCTTTCAGGTCCAGTTCTCATTCTCCAGTAACTTGACATTCCTGCCTAAATCAAAGGCTTAGTCATTTTGCAGAAGATAGATCTTGTTAGCTTTTCTATTTTATTGTTCTTTTAAATGTTTGAGAGCATGTCAGTGCCCTGTTTAGTGACAAGTTTATTGACAAATATTATGGGTAGATTGTGAAAGGCTCGTGTGGCTAGAAGAGTGAACGTGCTAATCATTCATATTGTGATTTTTGTACATAGATAAAGTTGGTAATTCACCATTCTCGGTCTTTTGGCTAAGATCAAATGAAGTTAGGAACTAATATGTTAAACTCTTTAAAGGTATTTGAGGATGAAAATGAGGCTGCAAGATACTGTGACTTGCTTCAGGGAGGTGGTCAAGGCTGTGAGGGTGTTGCAGAGATCGAAGCTTCATCAGTAAGAAAAAAGCTACAAAGCTACTTTCAGGAGAGTTATTTTCTAGTCGTCCTAATTGCAATTTGGCCCTTCTATAGGTATTTGATCTATGCCGGAAGATGAGGGCGCTTGCAGTTCTATTTCGTCGGGGCAGAACTCCTCCTTTGCCTGAAAGCCTCAAGCTAAACTTAAGGGCACGCAAGCGCTCGCTCGAAGACCAAGAGAACTTAATGTAACGTTCCTGCATTTGATTTACGCCGAGTACAGGTGATCTCAGTTGTCTAGTATGCAAAAACATATTGGACACAGTAATATAATTCTTCTCTGTGCAGCTATTTTAGCCTGTATAGCTCTGACATGTATATAATGTCACATAACTCTAATGGTTAATGTATATAAAGAATTCTCAGCCGTATTCCCACTCAAATCATCAGTGCTAACTTTTACTAGTTTATATGAGATGTTACAAAATAGCTGGAATAACAGGACTAAGGCTGACAAGTGGGCCGGTCCAGGCCCGGGACCGCGGCCCATGTGGGCTTCTGGGCCTAAACGGTCCTTAACCGGATAAGCCTGTGACCGTGGAGTTGGGCCGGTCCTTCACATTGAGCCCACGAGACCGGGACCGGACCGGTCCGTTGGGACCGTTAGGTCCCAGCGGTCATAATTTTTAAAAAAAATCTGGCTGTTGGCCTTTAAAAAATAGCCGTTGGCTATTTATAAAATAGTCATTTACCCCCACCCAACTTTGTTTTAACCCCAAACTTTTTATAATAACACTTTTTCCCTTTTTTCAACTATAAATACCCCCTCATTCTTTCATTTTTCTCACAAAATCATCAATCTCTCTCTAATTTTCTTCTGTAATTGCTATTATTGCTACTATTGCTTACTTTATTGTTACAATTTGTGAACAAATTGTGAAGTTGGTGAATTGAAATATTAAGTCTTCAACGATAATCAATTTTCAACAAGTTGTTCGTCAATTCGGTAAACTCGTTCCAACTCTTAATTTATAATATTATAGTTTTGTTTGTTTTATTTATTTTCTATTATTTGATTAATTACGATGTCTTCCTTAAAAAAATATTTGGTAAAAATAAGGGAAAATCCAAGAGTGGCGAATCTAGTGGCCAATCTGTTCCTCCTCCACTTCCCCCGACTTCCCGACCCAAACCCGTTCCCGTCCTACACATGTTATTCTTGATAGTGATAATAGTTTATTACAATTTACTGAGAGTCAATTTTGCCATAATGTTGGAGCTGGTCAACAATTAGACCATGAATTAATGAATGCTCTTTATTCTAATCCAATTATTGATGAAAATGATGAAGAGGAAATAGATTTTGATGAAACGCAACCGGATGACGATACACCCACTAGTCCTGCTCCTGAAATTAACCCAACTAATGATAATCCAAATGATGCCTCGTTTGACCCTCCTGTTACTACCCCTACTTTTTATAGACAACATACCAAACGGACAGAAACATCTATTGTTTGGTCATTGTTTACTCAACTAATTCCACAAAATAAGGTTGAGTGTAAAATTTGTGGCAAGGAATTAACTTTTAAATATTTTGGAGGTCGGGGAGGACGGGAACTTTGGCTAGACACATATTGATACACCCTCAAGATAAAGCCAAATATCTTCGTATGAAAGCCTTGGCCGATGGGACAAGTGTACCTACTCCTAGCCAGGCTGACCCTATTACCGGGTCAAATTAATTTCAATCGGGAATTAACACTGTTATCGGTGGTATTTTATATTATGATCCAAAAAACGATCGGGAAGAATTGGCAAAAATGGTTACCGTTATGTGCTTACTCTATAGTTTTCCTTCTAACCCTCACTTTGTGCATTATATTAGAAAAAGTTTTAATGCTACTTATAAAGGTTTTCCTCGCACAACCGTAAAAAGCGATATTTATAAATATAAACATGAATATGAACAATATTTGCGCTATTTATTTACTCATATAAATTGTCGTGTTGCTATTACAACTGATATTGGTAGAAGTGGTAATGACTGTGATTACCTTACTGTTATCAGTCATTAGATTGATGAGGATTGGATAATGCAAAAGCGCATTATTGCTTATAGAATAATTAATTCACGTCACACATGACAGTTTATTGCTAGCACAATTACAGATATTTGTAGATATTTTTGCATTATTGATAAAATCATATTAATTTCAATGGATAATGCTACTAGTAACACAAATGTTGTAGTTTTGCTTACCACTACACTAAGTCCTGCATTTAGTAACATTTTTCATGTTAGATGTATTTGTCATATTTACCATTTAATTGTGGGTGATGGTATGTGAATTTTAAATATTGAAATTGAAAAGGTTAAAATGGCTCTTAACTGGCTTTTTTATTCAAACCGTAGAAGTACACTTAGAGCTTATTTTAAAAGATGCGATGAATTTGGCCTAAGAGAAAGAAAGGTTCCTAAACCTTGTCCAACTAGATGGAATTATATGTATGAAAGTTTAGTTGTTGCATATGAATATAGAAACCCCATAAACTCAACGTTTAATGCTCATGTAAGTGATGATGATGAGCACCTTACAAATGCGGATTGGGCTAATGTAAAATGCTTGTAGATTTTTTAGAAAAATTTCATATTGCTACAAATAATTTTTTTGGGCAATATTACCCTACTATTTCTAATTGTTTAGTTTATATTACAGAACTTGCAAATTTGTTTGCTCATTTTTCAGAGGGTGGGGAAATTTATCGACTTGCTATTGATTCTATGAGAAAAAAGCTTAAAAAATATTTTTTCCCTATTCCCCATATTTATGGTGTTGCTGCCTTGTTAAATCCTACTATGAAATTAGGAGGTCCTCAATTTTGTTATGAAATTGTTTATAATGGTTTAGCACTTGAAGAAGAGGAGTTGTAAACTTTCGGAAGCAGTAGCCTCAATTAAAATAAACACTCAAACTATTTATAATTCTTATCAAGTTGCATTAGATCAGGCTAGACTAAATGTTCCAACTCTTTCTTCTTCTGATTCTCAATTATCTAAAAGAACTGCGGGAGTAAGACCACTTAGTGCTTGGGCGGGTTTCAGGGGTTCTCAAGGTTCCATTACTAGTGATTTTTCACAACTAAATGAGCATGAAGTTTATTTGTCATAGGGAATTGAAGAAGTGAATCTCGACGACTCCTTTAATATTTTGGAATGGTGGAAGGACGAAGAAAAACAATTTCCGATTCTTTCAAGGAGGGCCAGAGACATTTTAACTATTCAAGCTTCAACAGTGGCATCGGAGAGCGCTTTCCGTCAAGCAAGACTTCAACTCGGTGATTATAGAGCGTCTATGAGGGAGAACTTGAAAAAATTAGTACTTTTCAGAGATTGGATCTGTTCGGAAAGAAGAAATTTTGGACTTGCTGAATCACAACCAGAGGTAGATGAAACTTACGAAGAAATGCTAATTGAACTTGCGGAGGATGCTGCTTCGCCCGGAAGCGGCGATGACCAAGCTACTTTTCCGCCACCGCCAACAGAAATTTCTCTGGACCTTGATGGATTTATGAAGTTTGTAAGAGATACCATGTAACTTGTATGAACAAAAATTAGTATGTATTATGTAACTTGTATTTTGGCACATTTTGATTAGTTTCTTTTTCTTCTCAATAGTGGTATTAGCACCTTGTTGTGCTCATTCCATACAGGGAGGAAGACTAAGAAAGATATTGCCATGTTTTTAATACTATAATAAAATTATAACGCATTGCTTTAAATATCTCTTTACAATATTTTTGTCTTTAAATTTGAATTAAAAAATTTAGGTCACATATAATTTACAAGGAATTGGCTTAGATATTTTTTATTACCATATTTTTTTCTCTAACTTCTATAAAATTTAAAAATAAAAATAAAATATCTGTTGGGACCACTTAGGCCCACTTGGGCCCACTTAGGCCCGAGACCGGTTTACTTAGTCTGGGACCATTAGTTCGTGGGCCCGATCCCGGGTCGGTTCCTACAAAAAGACCACGAAACTCGGGATCGCGAAGCCCGTTTAATTTGGGACCAGCCCGGGACCGGGACCGACCCACTTAGGACTGTCCCACTTAGCCCGTTTAGGTCCGGGACCGGCCCACTTGTCAGCCTTAAACAAGACAAAGAGTATTAGGGGTGTACATAGGTCGGGTTAGTTCAGAATTTTCAATTATCAAACCAAATCAATGGTGTCGGGTTTTTAAATTTATAAACCAAACCAAACCAACAAAGTCGAGTTTTTCAATTTCGGTTTTTCGGGTTTTTTTTTCCGGTAAAGTCTTTATGGCACAAAATATGTAACTTGTGCTCCAAATATTTTCTTAAGTCCTAGTAAAATACAACTATATAATGTATTTTCCAAGAAACTAACACAATATTATGAGATATGTCATAGCATTATACTAAAATATTCAATAACAAAGATAAAATAATAAAATTACATAAAATAAATATTGCTAACTAATAAGCCATAATAAAAATTAATATAATCTAAAAATAGTATATAGGTCATGCTAAAATAAGTATAGCTAATAAGTACTAATATAAATTACATAACTAAGCACTAAAGAAAAAGATAAACTAAGTTATGCATTTTCATTATAAATCAATGTAAAACTAAAATAATTATCCAACACTATCGTCATTCCTAGTATTAATTGAATTTCTTTTGTTAGCATTAGTATGGATTTGAACTTTGTTTGAGTTCCTACATTTATGGGCTTTAAAATTTATCTACCATTCAAGAATGTTAAGTCTAAACTTGAAATAATACGTTAAAAGATAAAACTGTGAAAAAGTTTAAGAAATATTTATAAATTACATTATAATAAATATTTATATTTATAAACTATTTTTAAAAATTATATAAATGTACTATCGGGTTGGTTTGATTTTAGTTTGACTTTTTTTAGTTAAAACCAAACCAAACCAATTATGGTCGGGTTTTATTTTCCAATACCAAATAAAATTATATCGATTTTTTTTCCGATTTGACTCGAATTATCGGTTTGGTGTTGTTTATCGATTTTCTTTGTACACCCCTAAAGAGTATATAGGTCCATTAGGAGCAGCTCATCAAATAGCCATTTTGTACTTTTGGGGTTAATGAATTGGCAGTCCTATTAGCGGCCATCCTTGTTCGTAGTGGTTGGGAATTCTCTACAAACTACTAGGTCAAGTGTTCAATACTGTGGTACAAACAATCTCAAAAAAGAATTGACAGTCCTACTGCTTCTTAAAAACCCGTATATAAGAATTGTTTGTCACTCGGATTGACAAAGAAAGCTTGGATTGGAGATTATTCTCTTAAACAAAACTACTATATTATTTAAGCACATAACGTACTTATTGATGGTAGTACTATGTCTAGTTGCACCAAAGATATGGCCTAGTGAACATAAAGTAAAAGAATAATCATGAGATTTCAACTTCAAATTTTAAATATAAAATATTAGGTGATTTATTTTCATTTGTTTAAGTTTTGGTGGACAGAGTTATCTGGTACTTGTATTGATGTGAAGTAACAAGTATCAGAAGGAATATTAAGGTAAATACAAGCTGATCTGGACACCACCCTCGTTATATTAAGACAATCGTGTCCTTCGGACCGGTCAAGCTCATGTGATGCTGATGCAAATGAGGAATGGCCTTATCAGAAAAATAAAAATAATTAGTAAAAACTTAAGAAGCTTAGCAAGCACGAAAGGGCTACTGCTTATGGGTTATGGTTGACTTAGATGATAACAAGCATATTTAATTACTTCCCTCTTTTTCGTGAGAAATGAGAACTCCTAGAGCCTGATCCTGATTATTTGGAATATTTCCTCGTAGCTGACTTGACTTTTGCATGTTCTCGTATCATTTCAACCAAATTGAACGAGTCTTTAAATGGGAAATTGACTGGAACAAGAAGATTCGTCATAAATATTTGATTAATACATTGCCATAAAAAAAACGACAACTCATTTTCTAATTTGGATAAGATCCAACATAAGTATGGATATCATATGCAGAGGATAATGAAATCATCTGTCAATATAAAGTACATTTTCAAGAGAAATTAGATAGGGTCGTCTACAAAGGAATCTCTTCAAAAGAGTTGAACATCGTGAAGTCCACCTTTTAGGATAAAGTAATTTTAAAATAATTTTGTGATGAATTAACCAATGAAGTGATGAACATGTAGAAGTATTATAGTCATATCATTATTTTGTTTAGGATACCCCGTTATGCAAAGGAGTAAGAACATTTGACAACTCAAGTTTGATTCCTGCATCAAATCAAACACCCAAATTAAAGAATTGAAATAGCAACTTGGAAATCAAGTTTTAATTTTTAAAATCAGAGAGCACTAGATTTTTTAATTCAAAAGCACGAGATGACTTCTTCCTATATTTGTTTGTTTAAGTTGCGGTAAGCATAATTTAGATGATATTTATGTTGGCAGAAGTTAATTGATTATTTTAAATGCATACTAGTTGATAAGATCATCATCATAAAAAAACAATTAAAAGAACAAGAGTGGTGGGGTCTCTATTAGATTAATTATACTCTTTGTCACCATGGAGTTTATGAAAATGCTAAGATCCAATCTTATTTTCGAAAACGACATGGTTTTTCTTTTTTTGGCTAAGCATATGGCCAAATGAGTTTTCTTTTTTAATTTAAACAAGAACAACTAAAAAGTAGAAAGATATCATAGTTTTATTATCTGATATATAAACCAACAAACATTTTGCAAATTATGTGTATTGTAAAATGTATGTCGACATCAAGGATTGTCGGTCAAATGCTGCTTGTTATAAAGGCCACTGACTGTCTATCGCCGGTGAGTGGTGGCAATATTCTAACTTATTTTCACGTTCCATGGTAAAAAAATATAGATTCAAGTATAATTTAACAATGCCCAGTCTTATTATTATTATTATTATTATTATTATTATTATTGTTATTATTATTATTATGCTATTCTTCAATTTTGACAAGGTGGGTTGCTCTGATGGTAAGCACCCTCCACTTCCAACCAAGAGGTTGTGAGTTCGAGTCACCCCAAGAGCAAGGTGGGGAGTTCTTGGAGGGAAGGATGCCGAGGGTCATTTGGAAACAGCCTCTCTACCCCAAGGTAGGGGTAAGGTCTGCGTACACACTACCCTCCCCAGACCCCACTAGTGGGATTATACTGGGTTGTTGTTGTTGTTGTTGTTGTTGTTGTTGTTGCTATTCTTCAATTTTATGACTACAGATGTTTTTTTTTCATTTTGGTTAGTTTTATTATTTTTTTGCTATCATTAATTTTTTTGTTCTACAATATTTTTATCATAAGTTTTTTACTCTTGTATCTTTAAACTTGTTTTGAAAAAACGTTTTTCTTGAGCCGGAGATCTATCGGAAACATTTCTATCTCAAAAAAGGTAAGGGTAAGGTTTGCGTACACCCCACCATTCCTACACCCACTTGTGAAATGACGTTGAGTATGTTTGTGTTGTATAATTTAACAATGTCACTACCAAATTTGTAAACTAGTACTTCAAACCCTTATGTTCTAATTCTTAAGAACGTTACCTACGCAAATCCTGATAGAGGTGTTAATAAGTAATTTTTTTCTTATCTCTTCCTATTAGATGATAGCAAAGTTATTTTATGCCTATACTAATGAAAGGTAAGCGTTCAATGGATTAAATAAGATGCACATAAATTGAATGGATAATATTTTAAATAAAAAAATTAACCTTGACTCGAGTCTTAAGAATGACATATTTCATTACAAAGTATTCCGTCCATTTTGCTAACTTTACTAAGACTTTGATTTGATTTTATTTGGAAAAACATGTTGGCCTAATGGCCTTGATAAACAACAAGCTGACAACTTCTCTCTAAGTTTATAGATTGTTCAAGATAAATCTCAATTATGTCATATCATTAAACTATTTTAAAGGGTCACCTGCTGTATAAAGTATCATATCTTTTACGATTCGAATTGGTGACCTATAAATAATACGGATATAACTTTACTATTTTATATATCAATATTTAACACTAATCCTTTCTTTACGTTAGGAGGGGATATGTAATCAAAATGTTGCAATAGATATCACTCTAACTACACAATATTACTTAATTCAAAACAAAATGCTAATATCACATTTTTCCTTAATCGGTCTTCAAGTAGATCTTATTATTAATAATTAGTGGTTGAAGCATCGAATTTAATACGGGATTTCCAAATTCGACGATTAACAATAATATTTAAGGTGAATGTTTATATTTTAGTGTTTGTTACTTGATGGTTAAGTCACGTTTCCTCTATAAATAGAGGGGTTTTATTCAATTATAAATCATCACATACCAATAAGAATTCTCTCTCTACTTTTCTCTACAATACTCTCTTCTTGTATTGTTTTATACCATCTTTTTGGAAAAGTTTATTTGCCCTCAATCTATTGATTGATTCAAAAAATCATTAACAAAGGTGTTTGAAAAGAATCAAATTCTATTGACAAAGTAATAAAAGAATATCCCATTATTCACCTTTTTTTAAAAAAAAAACAGACTTTAATTTAATCTTTTACTCAAATAAATACAGAAGAAGAAACAGACTAAAAACTGACACGCACGCGCATTCAAAAGAAACGGAACACACACGAGTCAGTTGCAAAAAGGAGTTTTTTCACACACACGAACAGCGATCCATCCAAAATGAGCGGAAGCGAAGGAAGCTCCGGCTCCGCTGCCGGCGGCGGAGAAGCTGTAGCACCGGTAGCAGCGTCAACGGAGAAGAAGAAGGAGAAGTCAAGAGTAAGCAAAACATCGCAAATTCTATGGCACGCTCACCATAACGATGCAGCTGCCGTTCGGAAGCTTCTAGAAGAAGATCGGACGCTTGTTCAAGCTAGGGATTACGATAATCGCACTCCGCTTCATGTTGCGGCGTTACATGGCTGGATCGATGTTGCGAAGTGCTTGATCGATTATGGCGCCGACGTCAACGCTCAGGATCGTTGGAGAAACACGGTAAGATTTGTGCATTTTTTTTTTTTTTTGGTAAATTTTGTATAGTACATGTTATGTGTATACACTTGTATTAGTTGTGTGTGTATATATATGAAACTGATAATTGGTAGTATCACAGTAATTTGTTTTACCTCTGACTGATTTTGGAGCAATTATAATAGCTGTTGATCTCTTAGTAATAAAAAAGCTGCTGCTATTACTGAAGTGAAACGAAAATTTAATCATCAGGAATTTGAATTTGAGTCTTCAGCTATTAAATGATGTCTTGGTGATAAGTTGCAGTATTAACGGGATTCGACTATTCCACTGGACACCTGGTACTTCCCACCAGCACAGGCAGATGGGAAGAAATCACCTAGCATGATTTGAGCTCGTCTCCGAGATTTCCGCCCACTTCATTTACCACTGTTATTTTGTAATCAATAGGAATAGTTTTTACATTGTTAGCTGTAACTGACCTTGTTTAGAGGCATTGATGATCCAATTGATAGTTCATTTATGAATGCATGTAAAATTAAGAGTGTGATTTAAAAGAGTGCTAGTTATCTGCTTTCCCTAGGAGAATCGAGTACCATCCATATCTCTCTGGTTTTGTGTGTTCATCTACATTTTGAATCTTTTCCATGTACCTGTTGTGACACTGACTTTTCTATGCAATCCTCGACTCTCAGTTAGTTTCACTAATCTGCTGTTTTTGTCTAAGTTTTCAATTGTTTGTGACAGCCTCTAGCCGATGCGGAAGGAGCTAAGAAACATGGCATGATCGAATTGTTAAAGACATATGGTGGACTATCTTATGTGAGTTTCACTCCTTGTCCTTTTGATATATCTAACTTTTCCTAATGGTTTAAAAGATATATTAGCTAGCATATTTATCGGGCTCCTACCTCTGTTGCCATCCATGTCTGTGGTTGATGATCTAGCAGAGTTGTTTATTAACTAACTGATCTTGTTCTTACATTTCCCATGTTGTTAAAGGCATGCTTGATTTGCAGTTAAGACCTAAAGCTAGGTGCAGCATAATTTGGGCGCTATGTCTCTCTTAGGTAGCGGTTTTGTTGTAGGCACCAAGGTTCTAAGGGTTCCCAAGTAGCAATGAACTGCTTTTCTATGGCGAAGAGGGGCTGCTGGACAGTAAAAACTAAAAAGAACCAGCAAAGTGATGTATTAGTTGTTAAGCAAATGTTATGGAAGACTTCTCCCACACGGTAAAAGAAAGGATTCCATATGGAAGTATATGTTAGTAATTAGGAATAGGAATTGGAAACTTAGCATCAGAAAACTAGTCAATAAATCTATAAGTGAGAAACTTAAAACTACTGAATTTGACCCATCTGCTCTAGCCTTGTTGAGTAGATTTACCTACATTGTATTGTCAGCTCTTTTCTTTTGTATAACTACTACATACATGCGAGACTTTCCCAAATCCAAAAAATTATTTACTTTGTCGAAAAGATCTCATTGACACTAGCCTTTCTTCATCAGGAATGGCAATAGGGCGGGGCGGGGTAGGTGCAGTGCCGTTTGAGCCTTAACCCGTAAAATTTCAACTCACTCGCCCCGCATAATTTTTTTTAATTGTTTTCAACCTGCCCCTCCCCGCTTAAGAATTTTTTTTATCCATTTTGTTATTTAGTTAAACAAAATTAGAGTTATGCTATAGGTAATTATCTTATTTAGTGTAGCTTCTCAAATTAGATTGAAATCCCCTTGCTTTTTTCCTACAACACAAAAAGTTGGAGCTAAATTATAGGTAATCAAAAGCTGATAGAAATGAAATAGATGATGAAAGATTTACTATACCAATCAGTTTGGAAGAGTTGCTCTTTCAAACAGTGTGTTCATTTTTTTATCCTTGAGAAAATTAAAATTTTAGTATCTGAATTATAAAAAGAAAATAGATACTAGTTCTTTACTTTCTTCCATTTTGTTACTACTTTGACTTACGCCTCATTTCTGAACCCAACAAACCAGAAACAAAAAGAAACTTAAACAACAACAACAACATACTCAGTGTATTCCTACAAGTGGGGTCTAGGGAGGGTAATGCGTGCTCAGACCTTATCCCTACCTTGTGAAGGTAGAGAGGTTATTACCGATAGACCCTCGACTCAAGGAATAGTGAAAAAGCAACAAACAATTACAACAACGTAATAGGATAACGGAAGAAAACGACACAACGTGTAATAATAAATATCCAAGAATAAGAAAATACAAGAATACTACTAATACTACTGGTAAGACTAGGAGAAACGCTCATGTCAAACCTTCAACCCTAATTCTCGACCTCGTCACTTTCCTATCGAGAGTCATGTTCTTTGCAAGCTGAAGCAATGACATGTCCTGCTTCTTGATGCCATTTATAATATCTCTTACTTTATTAAAAGAAAAAAGCAATGACATGTCCTGCCCAGTGTTTAGAAAAGCGATCGCTTCGTCGCTTTAAGCGCGAAGCGACGCGACGCGACTCAGTGTCGCTTCTAGCTGCCTGAGGCGACTCGACCGAGGGAAGCGCACGCTTCAACGGAGGAAACGACGAAGCGACGAAGCGAGCAAAGCGACGAAGCGATCGCTTCTGTTAAAAAAGCGACACTGAGTCTGTTTTTTTAAAAAGATGGCCCTTTTTTAAAAAGAGGGCCCTTTTTTAAAAAGAGGGCCCTTTTTTAAAAGAAAAAAACTTTGGGTCTGTTTTTTTTATACAAAACAGACCCTAAATTGAAAAATTGGTCATTTCTTCTTCTCTCTTCTACGATCAAGGTCGACCAAAGCCTAGGGTTCTTCATCAACATTTCTGACCAGTCCAGGTAATTTTCTTCTTCTCCTTTCTTCTTCTCTTTTTTTTCTTTCTTCTTTCTTTCTTCTTCTTGGTCCCGTCAGAATCTGTTTTTTTTCTTTCTTTTTCCTTCTTTCTTCCTTCTTCTTTTTCGTTTATCTCTGAGACTCTGACAGTCCAGTACTCCAGTTTGCACTGTTCAGACTTCAGCGACTTCTTCTTCCCTTTATCTCTAACCCATTTTGTTTTTTCCCCCTTTTATTCTTCTTATTTATTACTTTTAATATGTATTTTAGTATATGTTATATTTTTCAGTTTATTTGATTTTTTTAATGTATATTTCAGCATATAAAATTAATTATTATTTATATATGTTATATTTTTCAGTTTATTTGATTAATTTTATATTTATTTGAACTTTTTGATTATTTATAATTTTATATTGTGTCTTTGCAAGGTTTACATTATGTTTTTTAAGAATTGCGCTTCACTTTAATAAAGCGTGCGCTTCGCTTTGCGCTTCGCTTTTGAAGCGAGGCGAGCCCTTGTCGCTTTTTTGCGCTTCTCGCTCTTAAAAACACTGGTCCTGCCTAATCACCCCTCCCCCGTACTTCTTTGGCCTACCTCTATTCCTCCTCAGACCCGCCATGATCAACCTCACACTTTCTAACCGAGGCATCTATGTTTCTCCTCTTCACATGCCCGAACCATCTCAGCCTCGATTCCCGCAACTTGTCCTCCACAGGGGCCACTCTCACCTTGTCCCTAATAACTTCGTTCTTAATTTTATCATTCCTGGTATGTCCACACATCCATCTCAACATCCTCATTTCTGCTACTTTCAACTTTTGGACGTGGGATTTCTTGACGGGCCAATACTTAGCCCCATACAATATAGTAGGTCTAACCACCACTTTATAGAACTTGCTCTTGAGTCTTGGTGGTACATTCTTATCACACAAAACACCAGATGTGAATCTCCATTTCATCCACTTTGTTCCAATACGATGTGTAATATCCTTGTCAATCTCTCTGTTGCCTTGGATTACAGACTCAAGATATTTGAAACTATCCCTCTTGGGGATTACTTGTGTATCAAGCTTCATGCGCCCCATCACTGAACTTGCATTCTAAGTATACTGTTTTCGACCTACTCAACTTGAAATCTTTGGACTCCAGGGTCTGTCTCCAAACCTCCGGCCTAGCGTTAACCCCGCATCACGTCTCGTCAATCAGCGCTATGTCATTTGCAAATAACATACACCATGACACCTCCCCTTGGATGTGTCGCGTCAGCACATCCATCGCCGGGGCAAGAAACTTAAAACATAAAAAGAACTATTGAGTAAGTTTTAGATCAAATTTTAACAATCAGGACTAATATTTTCTAATCAAAATTTCACAAAGTATGAATAAGTTTTCTTTTTAGTAGTCCACGAGATTTATGATATCTAGTATATCATGGAACTTCCGTTTTGTTATGTCTTCCCCCAGAATTTCTACTTCAGAGTAAAACCTTTTGTGCCTTATCTCAACCCACAACCGCCCCGCCCCACTTTAGATTCTAAGAAGATTTGTTCCTCACCCACATCGCCCCATTGCCATCCCTATTCTTCGATTAGCAAAATCATTAACATTTTTGGCTTAAACTACTAGCAAAAGCTTGACGCTTTTCTACGTTTTTCACCTTTAGAAAAATTGAATCTTTTCCTGGTTTTGTTCTCTTTTTAAGTATTGATTAATTTATCCAGACATGATATATTCTCCATTTCAGTCAAATTATGTTGTTGATTGTTGATTACCTAGGGAAGAGACAGCTATTGGATGATGACCCAGACCATATATAGATTGACGGCATGATTTAGTAGATCATTGACCTAAGTTGAAAAATCTTATACTTTGCAAATAACTGATTGGTGCTCTCGCCTTAACAACGAGCCGAGAGCTAATGGTTGTTGGTTGCTACTACTATAGTAAGAAAATAAACTGAACAGCCTTGTGCAGGATGTGCAATGCATATCTTCCAAGTTATTGAACACCTTTCTTGCCTTTGTCTTGTTCAGCCACTTCAAGATTTTCTTTACAAAATTATTGAGGATTACTTGGTTTTTTTCTGAATATGCAAGTAGTTTCTTCAGAGAATTTGTCTTTGAAAGCCACTTCAAGATTTTCTTTACAAAATTATTGAGGATTACTTGATGTTTTTCTGAATATGCATATAGTTTCTTCAGAGGATTTGTCTTTGAAAGCCTCTAATGTATCAAGATAATGCTACAGGGGCAAAATGGAAGCCATTTTGAACCAAGGGCTGTTCCACCCCCTCTACCAAAGAAGTGTGACTGGGAGATTGATCCTGCTGAGCTGGACTTCTCAAATTCTGTAATCATTGGAAAGGTATGATTGGCTATGTTAGAAGTGACTGCTAATAAGCTTGTTGGAGGTTAAATTGAAGTCTGTTTAAGCTGCCTTATCCAGTGTCTTTTCAAATGAATTGACTACTGTAGTGTTAAAGATTAGCAATTCTTGCACTTCTTTTTTGTGTTATTTAAATAAAAGCTTTTTACCTCTGTGTTGTTTGTCTTTTCTGAAGAGGTTTATCCAAAAACATAAGAGCAATTGAAGCTGAGTTTGTGATGGTTAAGCTAGTACTTGTTCTGTGGAGTGTTGTCGAATGAAAAATCTCAACTGCGTTAAGCTTTCTAATTAAAAAGATGTGAATAATTATATAGAATATAATTAGTTTTGCAGTGTGTTTAGCATTTCATTACATTCCAAAGTAGAAAGTGTCTCATAATCAGGAAAGACGGACCATTTTTTGTGTTTGGGGCTGTCGGCCGAGGTGTTTCTTGAGCGCTTTCCTTTAGTAATTTTATATCCTGTCTATAGTTTAAGAACTGTATGAGAATTCTATTTCCTTTGTTAACCTTAATATGCAGCTATTATATTCCTGGGCCTACCCACAAGAAAAGGGAGGGACAGACTCTGGTGCGAAGTTGGCTGTCCATTTTGCTTCAAACCGTTTTATCTTATTAACTATTTTTTTATACTGTCGTGTTTGATTCTAATTGCTTAATCTGCTTCTTATCCTGGTCAAAGATTTACCAGTGAGGTTGCTATTTATGTATCTAATATGGAAGCTGATATTGATAGGGGTCTTTTGGTGAGATATTAAAAGCTTGCTGGCGTGGAACACCTGTAGCTGTTAAGCGCATCCTCCCAAACCTTTCAGATGATCGATTGGTGATGTAAGTTTCCTTGAGGGGTTAGCACTACAATATCCTCTATATATGATTTTGGTTTGTTGTGCTGTCATTAAATCTTACCTTATCAAAAAAAATGTGTTGTGCTGTCTGCTATTGTTGTCAAGTTTCACAATTTTTTTCTTTTTTGGGTTGGTTGTGGGGCGGGGGGTGGGGAAGGAGGATGGGAACTTATTTGGTCTCCTATGTTATATTTAGACCTTTAAAGCTTTCCATGTCCTTGACCAAAACAATAATATTAACAAGAAGATGCTGCTTTTGCAAACAAGTCACATCCTCTAATGGTCAATCAATCATAGCATATTTGCAAAGAATAAGGTTTCTATTTACTCTGCTAATATTGTAAGCAGAACCGAAATTAAAGTGGATCAAGAAGCTTTATATGTTACCTAAGGCTGTCAACATTCCCAATTCACAATTGTTTCTCTTTAAGCTTGATACAGATTTATATAATTTTAGAAGTAGGCTGTTACTTAGACCCTCTGCAGTTGATTAATTTTTGATATTTTACTATTTTATGGGTTCTGCCTGATTTAATTCCTTTCTTGCAGTCAGGATTTCAGGCATGAGGTAAATTTGTTGGTGAAGCTCCGTCATCCAAATATAGTGCAATTTCTTGGAGCTGTTACTGAGAAAAAACCCTTAATGTTAATAACTGAATACTTAAGGGGGGTATGTGGTTACCTTTTTTCCCTATATTTTGAAGTGAACATTGAAGTATTTTCTTTATATTATGAAGTACCTGTGCTGATTTGGTGCATATATTGTTGTAGGGTGATCTGCATCAGCACCTCAAGGAAAAAGGTGCTCTTAGTCCATCAACAGCAATCAATTTTGCTATGGATATAGCAAGGTAGTTGGATATAGCACTCCATACTTTATTTTCCCCTAAAAACTCAAAATTCTCTTGATGTCTTCTGATTCTTGAAACTCATGTGTGCTATGTTTTGAGTTGCCTATCTGTCCCGACTGATATGGTCAGCATGATTGATGGACTAAATGTCACTCGGTCTGTTGCGATTTACCTTCTGTCTAAAACTCATCTTATTCACAGTTAGCTGGTCTGTTGAACTTTTTGTTGGGGAAATGCAAAAAGTGCATCCAGAAAATGGTCCTGATGACGTGAACAAGTTACTATACTCTCAGTAGCTCTTTCTGACCTGTGGCATAGCTTCTGTGATTTTCGTCTTCTCGTCATACCATTTTATGAGAAATGCTGTTGTTATCTGGCATTTTAGCCCAAGATTGCAATGCCGGGTTTTCTATAAAAAAGGAATAGCAATGCATAGTTTACTTATGTTATGTTTGATGTTTCTGTGGGCAGAGGCATGACTTATCTTCACAATGAGCCAAATGTTATAATCCACAGAGATCTAAAGCCCAGGTCTGTTTTTCTCTCAACACGGTTCTGCTATATGTTACATGTTGCTATTCACCTACGGGGATCTTATTGTTTAATGAGAATGATGCTACCTTTTTATTGTTATAATTCAATTAGCTTTAGTGCTGAATGTGTCAATGTTTCTAGGAATGTTCTTCTAGTCAACTCCAATGCTGACCATTTGAAAGTTGGAGACTTTGGATTAAGCAAACTAATCAGGGTTCAGAACTCCCATGATGTTTATAAAATGACTGGGGAGACGGGGAGCTGTAAGTGGCAATTTCATATTTCTCCCTCGAATGATTGACATATTCTTTCAAATGTGTTATTTATTTATGATATCTTCTTCCATAATCGAAAAATAGATCGCTATATGGCCCCTGAAGTTTTCAAGCACCGGAAATATGACAAGAAAGTCGATGTATTCTCTTTCGCAATGATCTTATATGAGGTAATTATTACTTTTGGGCTCTGCCTGTTAGGATTAGGTATAACATGATCGATGAAACAAATAACTGGTCAACGAATTTTCTACTGGTGCAGATGCTAGAAGGTGATCCACCATTATCCCACTATGAACCATATGAAGCAGCCAAGTACGTGGCAGAAGGACACAGACCTATTTTCAGGGCAAAAGGTTTTACCTTAGAATTGAAAGAGTAAGTGCAAACTGGATCTTGATACTCCCACTTTTGAAGCATATATTTTTAGCTATGTATGACTCAATGAATAAATTAATGGATAGGGTGGGGTTACAACATTGACAAATGTGGCACAAGTTAGAAGATGAGCTATAATATCGCAGGGGAGCACAGTGCAGTAGCTGGGTGTATTGAAAGCATTTATAGGTATTAATGCATGGTAAAGATTCTGGTAGGGGTGGAATAATGGGGATTGCCAAAACTGAGATTACTTGCTGTGAAGTTCCTCTTTCAGTGAGCTGTAGGCATCCTAACTGCAGAGAAAATAGAAATAACTATGAAGGAGAGTAATTACTGAAGCAACATAAGCAGCACGTTAAAGTTCTTTGTTATTAGACTTGATCAGCAAATTTTCTTTGCCATTACAGCATGGGAAAATTATCCTATGGTTTAAAGAGATCATTTTAGATTAAAATGATGGAACTGTGTGCAAATATCTGCAGAGTGGGCTTTGATAAATATAGATGTCCATATCAATTTGGTCCACATGTTTTGGAATGGGCTTTGGAATAAAAAGGAGAAACCGCCACCGGTGTGAGATCATGGTTTTAGTTTTTTTTATTTATTATTATTATTATTATTATTATTATTATTATTTACACATCCACTGATATGACAATTATGTAGAAGCATCTATTAGATCTCTTGTGAAGTGAAACATGAGAAATATTTTTTCGTCCTCTTGCGACCTTAGGCTTCAAATATGCACTGCAAGGTTTATTTCTTTTGACTATTTGCCAAGACAAAAAGATGGCGGTCAGGGCTTTGTTTTGCTAAATCCAGCTAATTTTTTGCAGGTTGGTGGAGCAGTGTTGGGCACCAGATATGAACCAGAGACCTTCATTTTTGGAGATCCTAAAAAGACTTGAAAAAATTAAAGAAGCTTTACCCTCAGAGCATCATTGGCACATTTTCAATTCATGACATCAAATCCAAGAGTTGACCCATGTTGAGTTGAATCCTCCCATCAAACTTGCTTTTGAAATTGATATGTTCATATGATTGTGCATAGGATCAACTGGCTAGGGTCTGCAAAAACTGTTGCTGTACCAATTCTTTATGCCCCACTCGACGTTCCAGCTATGGTCGTTGTAGATTTGTTCCACGTATTTCCCGAATATACCCAAATAGAACTGTGTGGTCAATAGACCTGTAACAAAATTTATTAGTTTCTGATTGTCAGATTTTCTACCCTCAATCCATCTGTATTTTTATTTTTTTTAAATTCCCAGTTGTGTACTTGAAAATGAACGTGGCAACTGTATTCTGTTTTTACCCTTATACTCTTTGGTTAAATGATAAAACTCAAGACGATTCTGATAGGAAATTCATACTTTATTATAGCTTACAGAACACCGGTCCTAAGCAAAGCTGAAAATGTCTCGTGAGCAAAGAAGTTAAAAAGAATTCACTGATTTATCTATTCACCCATTCATTCTTCTTCTATAGAAAGAGTTGCTTCTTAAATTGCTTGCATTGACAGTCAATGTATTTCTTCTATTGCTAAGCGTGTTTTGTTCCCAGTCCAACTATTAGATTTGTCAATTCCTCAGCTGCGGAAAGGGTAAAGAGCAATAATACACTCTCCATCCCATTTTATTTGAAGGTCAAGTTCAAAAAGAAAAAAAAAAATTAAACTTGTGATCGTAAACATGCAACTACAATTATGTCATCAATGATAAAATAAAAATTTTAAAATTAAATTATTTTTAAATGTAGAAATGTGCTATGCTCTTCGACAGATAAAGAGGACAGTGTCACATAAAATGGGACAGGTTTGAGTAATAAATAAGAAAACACGAGCATGGCAGTGCCGACTTCATTGACAATCCAAGAACTCTCTATCACAATTAACTCAAAACATTGTATTCCCTCTTCAACTGTAATCTATGGAAAATTCTACACATACATGGAGTATTATAAGCTAGCAGAAAAATATTAGATAAGCTTTTTCTTTTCGAAAAAGGTCTTCAAATGCCACAACTGCAACCCTGCCACAGATAAACATATTAAGATTGACAAGCCAGTCATCCAAGCCATTTTGGAGTTGGTGGATCTGTTCAGTTCCTGCATTTCAGCTTCCCTGCAACGTGCGGAAAAATTATCAAGCTAGTGTTTATGAGGATTGTAGTTAAATGTAACAAGATTGCTTTAAATGATATGTTCATGAGGATTGTTAACGAAGGATAAACTCACCTTTCACGGAGAAAAAACATCTCATCGTGGATGGCTTGAACATTTTCATACATCTTCTTTAGTTCAAATTCCATTACCTATTAAGATGACAAGATGAAAGAGCATTACATTAGTTTCAACTCAAAATTCCTAAAAGGTGCAGTCATGAAATTCATTGTCAACAAAAAACATGCTCTCTCTTCCCCACAACTCTCCGTTCTTCCCTAATTACCACCTTCTGAAGCCCCTTCGTCTCAGGCACAAAGTTAATATAACTGAACATTTGAAAATGTGAGCAAAAGTTTCTGCCGACAATCTCTTTCTTGTATTATAACTGCAGATCACTTTTACTGCGTTTAAATGAAAGATACAAACCAATACCAAATGTGTCCCCTAAAGATTCTTAGTTTTATATCAAGAGCAAGAGGAGCTTTAAGCAATCAAACAGATATAAAGTAAGTGCCATCACAAAAATGTAACAGGAAACCCCATATGCATTTCACAAGTGATGAACAGATCCACAAGCCCATAATCTTCTATATCAAGGTTGATATGCATTGCGAACATATCAACTTTAGAAAGTGGAACATAGCACAAGACTGCTCCAAATGAATTCACTTTATGTAGTGATACTTCAACTCAAACATCTATCCAGGTAAGAGTATCTGCTTCTTTAAAATATTAGTTATAAATGAATAATAAAGTTCACCATCAGCATTATGCTGTAGAGGACAAGCTAACAAAAGGTTTGCAGCACAAACTTCTGTGTCGGTTGAGAAGAATTATGCTGCTGTCCAGTAAATTAAAGCCTAAAGTCCACAATTTCAAAGTCCATAGAGCTACGAAAATCTAAGCTAAACAGTATTTTCCTGTCATGACTTGTACCGAGAAGGTGAAAATGTAATTAAAAATAGAAAAGCGTTGAGAATGCCATGAATTTTGTTTTATTTTCGTTTTATTTTTTGTGGTGTGAAATAATTTGTTAAGTCTTAAACAATGCAAATTCCAAGTATACAGCCACACTTGCCAGAAAATAGAAATACACTCCGAATCCATAACAAAGACTAAACAATCAGCCCATCAATGTGTTCTATATCTACATGTGTGCTATCATAGAACACTTGGCGTATAACATACACCTGTTGCATCTGATTTTACAGCAGTTTATTTTCCTTCTCTCCATTTGGATCCGTCCAAATTTAAAACTCATTCATACAAAAGGCAATACTACCTTTTTCTTAAATAAGTATGCCGAAAGAAGCAATTATTAAAAACAGAAAGATAAAGAGACCATAAAATACACGTCAGACATGAGTTACTTGCATGACGCTCTAACAAGGAAATTCTTGTTCTTACAACTCCTTCTCTCTGAGACACACAAAAACCCATACAAGGTGTACTAAAGCTTTAATTGAGCTCGCTAACCTGATCCTAAGATACTCTTTATTTTTGGTATAGAAACAGAAGACTCTTAACTAATGTTCAAAACAAAGAAAAGTGAAGGAATCTTAATTAAGAATAACGGAATGCAGAAAAATTTAATTGCAAATACGAAGAGAATTCATGAAAAATATTTTTTTGAAGAGAATACCCCTTGTTATCCGCATAGTGTTTCCAAGAACCAAATTTATAACACTTATGGAAGCACGCATCCTTTCATCTACCTCTCTTGAGGATTGAGCCATAGGCTGTAAGGTATTAAAATTCTAGTGACGTGGTTTTATTTCACTACCTCTTTTGATGACAGACTGACCTGAAACTAAAATAAAATTTACTAAGAGCCTAATGGCCTTGGGCTTTTTATTCTTTTACTGAAAGTAACAAGAATTTGGCAATAATATCTGCCTTATCCGAGTCAGGCCTTCATAGGGGTAAAATGTTTATAGCCTATTCTCCTTTCTATTCTATTCCGGAGGAGGAAAATAGAAGTGCTTACAACATCATTTGCTATAGCAGATTCTCCAGCAAAAGCAGCAGACACTAACTCCTAAAGTTCATGCTGACATGCATGCAGCAACATGAATCTCATTATATGCGCAAACAAATGCACGGTACATTAATACGGATAATACCTTATTAAAATGTGAGATGATAAATCTATTAGCACTTTTTTTGGCATCCTATTGGTTTTAAAAGCCATTCATTCAATTGAAGTTCGTTCCATGTCACCTCTTTCTACAACGAGTTTCATCTAGTAGAGATGCCAATATTGAGGGCATTAATCATTAGTGGGGTGAGAAGGGCTCGAACTCTCTTTTTCTCAATCAAAAAAAAGAGGGGCTGCAACTCTTGACCACATATCGGAAGCTATGAGCCACATGCAGTAGTCAACTGAATATCACCCCTCGAAGGAGATCGAGGAACTTGAGGGTGACATCACGGTGCTGCTCAACGCGGATGAGGACCGCAACAAGCGCATGTATGCAATAGAGGCAAGATGATGGAGGCAATTACCACCGTGCAAGCACAGATCAATGTTCTGAAGGCAACTAATAAATTGCTTTTATTTTTTTTACTTATCCAAAAAACTAATTGTAAATCGATAAGCACGAAGAATTGTTCTTAATAAAGGGAACTGAAAGTATATCACTTCATAAGACGTTCCCAAATTCTGGTATATAACAACTATTGTTAATTCTAAAAAAGTTGGAATCAGCTATACACTACCTTATCTATCAAAAAATTGAAAGCCTTCAAACTAAAAAGCATCCACAATTTTCATGTTTTCTTCTCATGGAAAGGTGACAACAGCAAATGGTTGGCTTGAACTAATGATGTGGTCTATGAGACTTCTCGAGTGCAATTTTTTGTAGAACGGTCTATCATGCACAAGGGATGCTTATGAGCTATACAAAGTTCCAGTCTAGGGCTATTTCTCATTAAACCTAAGGATGAGTACAAACTGCCATATCGTCTAGGCAAAAGCATATTCAACACAAGTATATGTGGAATTGAGAGAACTTCAGCAAAAGAAGAAAGCGGGCTTACTTCAACAGAGCCTTTCTTGGCAACATTTGTCCAATCCTTAGCAGCAAACCCAGTCTTCCAGTCAAAATCAAGGGTAACAGTTACAGGGGGCTTGTGATCAGCAGCAAAGAAGCAAGTCATATAATCCCCAGCTTCTGCAGTCTCAAAAGCAAAATGCCCTTCAGCAACATTGTCCGATTGGTGATAGGTATTTCCATATGTTGATGTCACCTAAATTACACATATAGTTATTAGTTCATCTTCATCAAAACCAGAAGAAGCATATTCACTTCAACATCAATCAAACATTTTTTTTACTAATACTTTACATACAGAGATTGAAGCATCGTTGATTGATTGGTAAATTCAAAATTGAAGCTTTACAAACTCCAGCATAAAATTCACAGTTCAAACCAAATTACACGGATCAAGTTATTAGTTCATCCAAACAATAAAAAGCATTTTTTTTATTGTTATAAACAAGAAAAAGCATTTTTTTTATTGTTATAAACAAGAAAAAGCATAGTCAATTGAACAAGATAATCAATCAAACTAATTTTCACTGATACACTAAAACTCAATCTTTCACCATATTGGAATAACAACAACGACAACAATAACACAGTAAAATCCCACAAGTGGGGATCTTTTCACCATATTGGAATGAAATGGAATAATACATTACAGAGATTGAAGCATAGTTGATTAATTGGTAAATTCAAAAATTGAATCTTTACAGCTCCAATTCACAGTTCTAACTAAAACATCAACATGTACAAACCACTCTTGGTAATCCAAAAATTAACCGAAAGCTCAATTTTTTACCATAAAAGGATCAAACAAAGAAAAAACATTTGCTTAAATAGTAAATAAATCAATTAAAATTAAAGTTTTACAACTCCAACATAAAATTCAGAGTTCTAACCAAAAATTCCAACATTTACAGACCCTTCTTGGTTACCCAAAGATCAACAAAAGGACTCAAACTTAAACAAGATCAAATAAATAAGACCCATTTGCTTAAATAGCAAATAAATCAATAAAATTGAATCTTTACAACTCCAGCATAAAATTCACAGTTCTAACCAATACATCCAACATGCACAAACCATTCACAATTCACAAAAAGACTCAAACTTTAACATAAGCAGATAAAATAAGGAGACCCCATTTGCTTAAATAGCAAATAAATCAATAAAATTGAATCTTTTACAACTCCAGCATAAAATTCAAAGTTCTAACCAATACATCCAACATGCAAAAACCATTTATAATTCACAAAAAGACTCAAACTTTAACATAAACAGAAAAAATAATGAAACCCCATTTGCTTAAATAGCAAAAAACAGTAGCAAGAAAAATAAATTACCCTGACTGTAACTTTGTGAGTATCAGGCAAAGGGTAACCTTCATTGGGATTAACAATATGGTATTTGCCTACAGTCATAGCATGGCTTTTGATGTCTTCAGCTATGCATTTAGTCTGACCAGATTGCAGATCAAATCTAAGGGAATCCACTTGGGTCGCTATAAACCCCAAAATTAGAACCAGAAATAAGGTGTTGCTTCTCTGAATCATCATCCTACTGTTAGATTTTAGGAGGAAAAAAAGAGAATGAAGGGAAATTAAAGAAATAATTGCTAGATTTTCAAGTGATGGTGGGGTTGGGAATGTTGGTCCAGAGAAGAGATTCAGATTGAGGGAGAATATTGTTATTATTATTATTATTATTATTATTATTATTATTATTATTAAAAAGAAAATGAAGGTTTTTTTTTTATGTCTCCACGAGGGATTTCTCATCTACATCATATTTTTTTCGTTTTCATTTTTTCTTTCTTTTAATTTAATGTACAAGAATCTTTTTCTTTTCATTAAAAAACAAGAATTTACTAGTAATATAATTTTCAGCAGAGGCTACTTCAAATTTAGATTTCTACTATATAAAGTATCTTAAAATTGCTTTTATTTATACTAAAGTCATCATAGTCTTGTTGTTAACAAACAATTTTGTATTTGTTGTTAGCTTAAAACATTAGTGTTTACCCTAAAACATGATAACAATTAAATTTGTAAGTGATTTTAAGGATACGTGTATTTATTCAATACAAACGGTAAAGATTGTTAGAATAAACAGATAAGAGATGTAATAAATTATCATACCGCTTGAAAATAAGGGGATGATTCTAGACTCGAAGACAGCCTCAATGAGGTATCCGTCTCCGATCACGAGCTTATAATAATGAAACATCGATCAACAAACGTAAGAGCTTTGAATAACAGAAAAATAATAGTATATTGCTTTGGTATGCGTGTTACAATATCCTCAATGAATAATCAGACCCCATTTTATATAACAGGGAAGTCATACTCTAACTACAATACCATAAAAGGTAAAAAAATCTTTCGTTTAACTAATCACCGAATTTTCGTCGGTACATACCGAGATTCACGTCTCGATACCCGACTGATCACGGATATCACTGTCTCATGTTAATCATGTTCGGTCTTCCCGATAATGCTTTCAGAAGTCTTTTAAGATTTGGACCGATACCGGGGTCACGTCCCTGATATTCTCGAGGGCGGA
This sequence comes from Nicotiana otophora, assembly GCA_000715115.1. Lineage (NCBI taxonomy): Eukaryota > Viridiplantae > Streptophyta > Magnoliopsida > Solanales > Solanaceae > Nicotiana > Nicotiana otophora. The sequence continues at coordinate 60,399 of AWOL01S0005570.1, read as the reverse complement.
CGTCGTGCCCCCGGAACCTGTCTCGATGAGTCCCTTACCTCGATTCCGACTCCTTGTCATCACGTCCCTTACTTGATTTATTTTATCGAAAATCGGGTTGTCTCATGGGTTCGGTTTTACCCGTATACAGATTGTCCCCTCGTTTCTCGAAGAGTAAGTTTTACGAAAACGACGAGGAACGACATGAGTTCTTCGATCTCTTCTCCAACACGTTGCGACACAAAACGACAAAGAAATCGAAACATCCTGTCAGTCACATCATAATGACCCCAACGCATGTCAGTCGTCGGCAGGTCGCTCCTGGATGCGGAACGGCGCAAGGCCCCTATAAGTACCCCTTCTTTCGTTAATTTTTTTACTTTGGACCAAGCTTCTACCTTCGATCCTTCAAGATATCACTGTCATCCTTCGTTATTCAATATTTTTACCTTCGTTCTTCAAATTGCAATCTTTATTTTACACCTCACTTAAGCTAGTGTGCTCGATTTTCTTAGCAAGTTCTCACCCTTCATCTCATCATTATCCTTCATACCTTCAAACCTTTTTATCCAGATAAAAATGGCAAAGACTTCCAAGACCGTTCCCCATAAAGATGCTCATTCTTCTTCGCAGTCGACCACTGAGGTCGAGAAGACCGCCCCTGATATGGTCGTCCTCGAGAGGTCTGCTCCAGGCGCGGCCACAGATGAATCGGCAGCCGAGCCCTCTTTAAAAATGTGCGTTCCCTGGGGGTGTTCGATTAATGATGACGTCAAGGTTGAAAAGCCCTATTCGGTTCAAGGTCGATGCGATAAGGTGTCACAATACATCTACTCTATTACCGAGGTGGTTCTTCCTGCAGTTCGAAAGGACTGCAGCTGGGCGGATACCAATGTAGTGATTCCCGGGACCGATAACGATATTACTACCCATGTTGAGGGATATCTAAATATTTACACTTATCTCTAGGGGTGTTCATAAAAATTCGAAAATCGAACCAAGCCGAAAACCGAACCAAACCGACCAAAAAAACCGATACTTTTTAGGTTTGGTTTGGTTTTGGTTTTAAATTTTAAAAACCGATCAAATTTGGTTTGGTTTTGGTTTTAATCAAAAAATAACCGAAAAAACCGAACCAAACCGACTATAAAAGTAGCTATTTAAATTTATTATTACACCTATATATATGTATATTTTTATATAAAGTTTCTATAATTTTATGGGACATATTAGTCATTTGTATTTTTAGTCTAGTTCTTTGCTATTATAATAATCTAATTCTTTGCCTTCTAGTTTGATTGGTAGTTTTCTTTTGCTAAGTACAAGAATTTATTTTATGTTAAAATTAATTAATTTTTAATTGATTACTTAAATTATCCATCACTATTTGAGTCAATTATCATCAATATATCTTGATAAATGATAGATTTCTCAAAGAGCAATTGGTTTGATAGTGTTACGTTAAAAATATAGTCGCCAGAATATGCGTTTAGTAGTGTATGTCTCATATTTAAGAAAAAATCGATAAATAACCAAATAAACCGAAAAACCGACAAAACCGAATCGATAAAAAACCAACTTAATTGGTTTGGTTTGGTTCCAATATTTGAATAACCGACTTAGTTGGTTTGGTTTCTTTTTTAGGGAAAAACCGACCTAAACCGAACCATGAACACCCCTACTTATCCCTTTACATTGAACCCGGTGGACCCGATCATCTTGAACTTTTGCAGGAGGTACGACGTATGCCTCGGCCAAAATCCACTCATCATTGTGGAGGATCGTGATCCTCTTCCGTTTCTTTGTGAACAAAATCGACTCATGTACGTTCACCATCAATCATCTACTTCGCTTATACAGTCCCCGAATATTCCGGGGGGACTGATAAAGCTTGTACGATGGGCCAGCAAAGCCCCATTTTAAAGTATCGACGAGGACCGAGATCAGGGTTGGCAAGGACGCTTCGTCCGGATGAGGACCACCGACATGATACCTGTCGAGTTGAGGTGTTTCTCCGAAAAGTGGAACGTATCACGTAAGTATAACTCCTTTAAAATGTTGATTTTATGTTTTATCTTCCCTTTACCCATCGGTGTTTGGTGTGGTGCAACCCTCGCTCGAGTCCCAAACGTCATTCCTCGGTTCAAGGAGTAGATCAGAGGCATTTGTTCGGAGATGCCTTATGTCGAATGCTCGTGGCGCGAGCTCTCGAAGGGCCGCTGGGAGGCTCGTTCTCACGGTAAGATTCCTCTCTCCGAGTAAGTAGAACTAGACTTTCTCTTTCAACACTATGTCCTCATTGTTTCTCTTCTTTTTTGTAGGCTTGCCTAAGACCATCGAGTTTAGGCCCTTGGCAGGGCGAGGACCTGCCCACTGATCCTTCTACTTCGGGGCAGCCCGGAGCCATAGTAAGAGAGGAGAAAAGGAGGAGGGCCCCGAGTTCCCCGAGCTCGGAGAAGAAGAAACCAAGGAGAGGGTTGGCTCATAAGCCAAAGGAAAACTCCAGCTTCCGAGTGCTTGATTCCGACTCACTCTTCCGGCTCAGTCTGTTCCCGAGGAACAGGTGACAGCCGAGAGGGAAACAACGAAGGCTAATCCCTCTCAAGTTCACAAGGCCAGTACAGAGGTGAGGGTCGAGACCTTTAGAGTCACAGGCTTCGCCCCGCCCGGTGTTATAGAAATTTCGGGATCACCCTCGTTCATAGAGTCCATGTTCGATGAAGCCTGAGCAACGAATGAGCGATCCAATGAAGGGGCTCATAGAGCGGACGATTCCCTCTGATGCTTCTTTGATGGTGTGGACTCAACGGCCTTGGAAAGACTTCTTCGGGTTGGGAGACTTAGAGGTGCCGAGGAAAAGTTCATCCTCGGAGGTTGGTGGGCCGAACTCGAGCCCAAGGTTGATTAACCGATTCCCCGCTCCGAGCACGGATCCTTGCCGAAAGCGATCAGTTGCTATCATCGTCCCGAAGGATACCCGAGTTCTTTCCGCCCCTGCCGGGATAGCTATCTACCTCCGGTGCCTGGTAACCGAAGAAGACGAGGCAAAACTGAATGAGGTGGATGCGCCATGCTTGTTCAACGAAGTGCGCCAGATGCTGAACCGGGTAGTGTTATCACACTCTTTTTTCTTCGAATTCAGTTTTTGATGATTCTTAGCATTTTTGTTTTCACATTATCCAGGCCTCGGTGCTCCACCATGAAACGTTTCTCCAGTACTGGGATGAGCTTAGACAACTCAAGGTCGAGGCCAAAGAGCTTGCTGAGAAGAGGGACATGTAGAAGCTTCTAAGCGAGCAACATGAAGGAGAAGTCAAGAATCTCTGGGCTGAGTTGGATACGGCTCAGAAAGAACATACTTCCCTGGTGGAACAAGTAAAGATCTTTTAAGTTAATGACGATGAGTATTGCATGGCGACTAACGGTCAAAATGGACCGATTGGCTTAGGAAAAGGACACTGCTAGGGAGAAGCTGGCCTCGACTGAGGTCAACTTTGAGCGGCGAGGGAGAAAGCTGAGGCCTGGTCCCAAAAAATCGAAGACCTCCAATCTTAACTGGGCTCGACCTTTGCTGAACAGGATACCCTTGACAAGGAGCTTAAAATAGACAAGTCAGCGGCGAAAATAACCATGGCCGATGCTGCAGAGATAGTGGCCCAGTATAGAGCTGATGCTGAGGCAGCTCATGACCGCCTGAAAGTTACCATCGAATACATGAAGTGGTTGTCCCGAAGAGAGGATCTCGAGGAAGTTCATGCATGGGGTTTCGACCTATCAGCCGAGATTAAAATGCTAAGAGGCTCGAGGCCAAGAAGTTAGCAGATCCTGAGGATGAGGAACGCTCTAAGGGTTCTGACAAATCCGAGGGCGGAGAAGACTCTGATGGCCCCGGTGACAAGGCGGGCTTCAGCGAAGATCAGGCTTAGATACCTTGTAGATTTTCTTTGTTTTTGTATTTTGTATATTTTGTTGAGGCCGTTTGGCCTTTGTAAAGATCTTTATATATATACAAGGCTTTTCTTTTTTCCCTTTGGCAATTTTCAAGTTTGTTTCTTTTGGCCTTTTCTTTACGATTGCAAAGATTTCAAATGCCTTAGCAAGTAGTAATAAGGTCTTGTTCGGAGGTTCGAACAAGGCTTGTTCTCGATGTAATTTTGCTTAAAACTCGTGGGGGCTTGGTATGACCGGAAGCTTTCCCCAAAGTGCTTACTTATAAGGTCTTAGATTATAAATTTGTCGAGGGTAACGTTTGAACCGGTTTGGAATTTTTGAAGGCCTTATGTTTTGGTTACGGGTTTCGGACGTCTCTGAGCCGTTTCTAGGATGGTCGTAGCCTTTTAAGTTCGGGTGTTTCCCAATAGTCTTACTACCATGGGCTTCGATACCTGGGCCGTCCATGCTTGCCCAGGATGATAGTCCCCGAGTGGAAGTGGCCATAAACTTTAAAGTTCGGGCACTGCCTAATAGGTGTTTGTGCCCCCGGGCTTCGATAGTCGAGCTGTCCATATAGAGGTGGCCCTTGGGCTCGATGTCCGTAAGGAATAAAATGTATTAGTTTTTAGGAGACAAAATATATATCTGTAAGGTAGAAACTTTCTTTTATTTTTGTGCGTAACATACAAGATTGAAAATGTGTACATGCTTCGTGTTATGGCTTAAGTGGTCTATGTTGGCACGGTTCATTTGGTTGTTTGGTTCTTATAATAAATCCTATCCATCGATCCCAGACTGTTAGAGCACAGAGTTTCTTTCCTCGCTAAGATCATTATCCGAGGGTGATGGCCCCCAATATTTGAGGCCTATCGTAGAGAGGGATCGGATACTGTTGATGCGATTCTCGACTCCAGTTCATAGTCGGTCTTCAATTCTAAGTCAGCACGATCTACTGTTGCCTCGTTAAAAACCTTGTCGGAAAACTCATTTGGGACAAAAACGGTTCAAGGTAAAAAGAGTGCAACACGTGCTTTCAGGCCTAATAACTGCATCATTCTTTGGTCGTTGCCTTCAAGTGTTAGTTCAATTCGTAATATATGTAAAGAAAAGAATGAATGGGGTCGTACCTTTGTAATTGTACTATTTTAGGTAGGTCACGTTCCAGCTGTTCGGTAGTCGCTCACCGTTCCCTACTTCGAGTTTGTATGATCCTTTGCCGGTGATCTTGATAGTTCGATACGGACCTTCCCAATTAGGTCCCAGTTTACGTTCGTTCGGGTTCCCCGTGTGTTTAGTGTCACTTTTCGATTCGTTGTTTTTGGGCAGCCTCACGCCTCTCGTCCGACAGTTCCAGGCTCGTTCTCATGGCCTCATCGTTTGACTCTTTGATCGCATATCGGAATCTGAGACTTGGTTCTCCTGCTTTAACCGTTATTAGCGTTTTAACACCGTAGACCAACGAGAATATGGTGTCCCCGGTACTAGATTTTAAGATCGTACGATATACCCACAAGACTTCGAGCAAAATTTCTTTCCATTTTCCTTTGGCGTCTGATCAATCTCTTCTTAAGATTTTGGAGTATGGTTTTGTTCGTAGATTCCACTTACCCATTCCCACTGGGGTGATAGGGTGTTGATAGGATCCTTTTGATCTTATGGTCCTCGAAAAATTTACTCACTTTACTGCCGATGAACTGCTTCCCATTGTCGCACACGATCTCGGCCGTCATTCCGAACCAACATATTATGTGGTCCCAAATTAAGTCGATAACTTCATTCTCCCTGAGTTTCTCAAATTCCTGGGCTTCTGCCCATTTAGAAAATAATAAGCTATAAATAATATAAATTGAGCTATACCGGGTGCCCATAGCATAGGACGAATGATGTCCATTCCCCATTTCATGAATGGCCAGGGTGACATGACCGAATATAGTAGCTCCCCAGACTGATGAATCATTGGTGCATGCCTATGACATCCGTCGCATTTGTGAACGAACTCCTTTGCGTCTTTCTCCATGTCGATCCAGTAGTAGCCGACTCTGATTATCTTACGAACCAACGATTCGGCACCCGAATGATTCCCGTAGGTGCCTTCATAAACTTCCCTCAAAACATATTTGATATCTCCTAGTCCCATACATATGGCGAGCGGGCTATCGAATGTTCTCCTAAACAGGGTGTTGTCATCGGACAAGCTGAACCTGGCCGCCTTTTTACGCAGAGTTCTCGATTATTTAGGATCCGATGGCAGTTTTCTGGTCTTCAGGTAATCTATATACTTGTTTCTCCAGTCCCGGGTTAAGTTTGTCGAGTTTATGTCGGCGTGGCCTTCTTCTACTACCAATTTCATGAGTTGTACGACCGTTCCCGAGTTGAATTCATCGCCATCAACCGACGATCCTAAGTTAGCAAGAGCGTCGGCTTCGTTATTTTGATCCTGAGGTACATGTTGCAAAGTCCATTACTTAAACCGATGTAACATCACTTGTAGTTTATCCAGGTACCTTCGTATTCATTCTTCTTTGACTTTGAACGTTCCATTGACGTGGTTCACTACAAGGAGGGCATCGCACTTAGCTTCAATCACCTCGCCCCCCAGGCTTCTATCCAGTTTGAGACCTGCAATCATAGCCTCATACTCGGCCTCGTTGTTAGTCAATTTTACTGTTCTAATAAATTGCCTAATACATTACCCATCAATGGCTTCAACACGATGCCAAATCTAGACCCCTTTGCATTCAAGGCACCGTCCGTAAAGAGGGTCCAGATTCCGGAAGAGGTCCCCGAGTTCAACAATAATTCCTTCTCGACCTCGGGTATTAGGGCGACGTGAAGTCGGCCACGAAGTCCGCTAAAATTTGAGATTTGATGGCGATTCGGGGTCGATATTCGATATCGTACCTGTTGATTTCCACGGCTCAGTTGGCCAATCGTCCCGAGAGCTCGGGCTTATGCATTATGTTCCTCACTGGGTAAGTAGTCATGAAACATATGGGATGATATTGCAAATACGGTTTTAACTTCCTGGAGGCGCTTAGCAAAGTGAGCGCCAATTTTTCCAGGTGAGGATACCTAGTTTCGGCCTCACCTAAAGTCCTGCTAATATAGTAGATAGGAAATTGTGTACCTTCCTCTTCCGGACTAAGACTCCACTTACAGCTATCTCGAATACCGCTAAGTACAGGTACAATTGTTCATATGCCTTCGGAGTATGAAGCAAATGTGGGCTCGAAAGGTACACCTTGAGTTCTTCCAAGGCTTGTTGACACTCTGGGGTCCATGAGAAACTATTCTTCTTATTCAATAATGAGAAGAACTGATGGCTCTTGTTGGAGGACCTCGAAATGAATCGGCCCAAAGTGTATGCACTCGGTTAACCTTTGAACGGACTTGACATTGTCCACCACGGTAATATCCTCTATGGGCTTGATTTTATCGAGATTGATCTCGATTCCCCTATTAGACACCATGAATCCGAGAAATTTCTTGGACCCGACTCCGAATGCGCATTTCTCCGAGTTCAGCTTCATATTGTATTTCTTCAATATGTTGAAGGTTTCTTGCAAATATTTCAAATGGTCCTCTGCTCGCAGGGACTTAACTAACATATCGTCAATGTAAACCTCCATTGATTTTCCTATTTGTTCTTCGAACATCCGATTTACTAGGCGTTGGTAAGTGGCACTAGCATTGTTTTAGTCCGAATGACATTATGTTATAACAGTATGTACTGTACTTAGTGATGAAGGACATTTTTTTCCTGGTTGTCAGGCCCATCCGAATTTGGTTGTACCTGGAATAGGCATCAAGAAAATTGAGGATCTCGTGGCCAGTCGTGGCATCAATCGTACGATCGATGTTGGGAAAAAAGAAAGAGTCCTTGGGGCATGCCTTATTCAAGTCTTTGTAGTCTACATACAATCTTAATTTATTCCCCCTTTTAGGGACTACCACTACATTTGCTAACCAATTCGGGTACTTAACCTCCCGAATAGATCCTATTTTAAGGAGTTTTGATACCTCGTCTTTGATGAATGCATGCTTGACTTTGGGCTGAGGCATCCTTTTCTATTTGACCGGGTGAATCTTCGGATCCAGGCTCATCTTGTGAGTAGTTATTTCCGGTGGGATCCCTATCATGTCAAGGTGGGACCAAGCGAAACAATCTGTGTTAGCGATAAGGAATTTAATGAGTTTTTTCCTTAGCTCGGAATTTAACCTCGTGCCCAGGTATACCTTATGATCGGGCAGGTGCTCGATCAATATGACTTGCTCTAGTTCCTCGACTGTTGATTTGGTGGTATCGAAATCGGCGGGGGCTATGAAAGACCTGGGAACTCTGCAGTCTTCATTGCTATTTGGTCTTTTCCTTGATGACCGAACTCGGACCCTTTGGTGTCGAAAGGGCGGATATTGGGACCACCTCGTCGACCGCAAACATCTCCTTTGTGGATGGTTGTTCTCCGTAAATTGTTTTAATCCCTCATGCGTTGGGAATTTCAACACCTGATGCAGTGTCGAAGGCACTGCCCACATGTTGTGAATCCACAGCCTCTGGAATAGAGCATTATATCTCATATCTCCTTCGATCACGTAGAACTTTGCTTATTGAATGGTTCTGGCGGTGTTCACCGGTAGTGTTATCTCCTCGATAGTGGTCTCACATGCCATGTTGAATCCGTTTAGAACTCGAACTGCAGGCATAATTTGGTCTTGTAGACCCAATTGCTCTACTACTCTCAATCTGATGATATTAGCCGAGCTACCTGGATCAATTAACACACACTTAACTCGAGATTCATTTATAAGTATAGATATTACCGGTGCATCATTGTATGGCTGCACGATGTCTTCAGCGTCCTCGTCATTGAAAGATAAGGTTCCTTCTGGCACGTAATCTCGAGTCCATTTTTCCCTTGTGATGGATACTTTGGTGCGCTTCAACATCGGCCCATGGGGACGTCGACCCCACCGATGATCATGTTAATGACGTGTTGAGGTTCCTCCTAATTGATCTGCTTATTAGAGTCCCTATTCCTAAAATGGTTTTTGGCTTGATCGCTCTAGAACTCTCAGAGATGTCCGTTGTTGAATAACCGGGCTACTTTCTCTCTTAGTTATCAACAATCTTCAGTTCTGTGGCCGTGAGTGCCATGGTATTTACATATTAGGTTGAGGTCCCTTTGGGCTAGATCGTACTGTAAAGGTCGAGACCACTTGGTGTATTTGATGCGTCCGGTGGCAGATACGATGGCAGCAACATCGACGTTGAAGTTGTATTCTGATAACTTCGGGGCTTCCTTAGGCCCGATGGGCCTGTCAAAACCACTTTTGCTCATGAGTCCCCGGTTATTTTGATCTCGATCGCTTCTCCTTTCACTTCTCACAGAGTTTCGCCCAAACCCATTACCTCCCCAGTCTCTATTTTATGGCTGATATCGGTCTCTATTTGATCTTGGTTCACAATCAATGTCTCTTTTGGATCTGTCAATAGCTCTGACGGATAAACAGACCCGAAAGCGCCTCAAGCTGATCATCTTCGACCCTAATTTTTGATTGATAACGCTATGTACGCCGGCCGAAATTACAGTCGGATATTCTATCAGATTTTGCTTCATCTGCTGTGAAGCCAACGAGCTTCGAGTATTGAGTCTTTGGGTGAAGGCCTGAATGGCCCAATCATCCGCGACTAGAGGCATGTCCATTCGTTCTATTTGAAACCAAGACACGAATTCCCTGAGCATCTCATTATCTCTCTGTTTCACTTTGAAAAAGTTTGACTTCCTGGTCTCTACCTTGATGGCCCCGTCGTGTGCTTTCACGAAGGAGTCTGCAAGCATAGAAAATGAGTCAATAAAATTAGGGGGTAAGTTATGATACCATATCATATCTCTCTTTGACAAAGTTTTCCTGGACGTTTTCAGCAAGACAGACTCAATCTCATCATCCTCCAAGTTATTCCCTTTGATGGCTCACGTATAAGAGGTCACATTATCATTTGGGTCAGTTGTTCCGTTGTACTTAAGAATCTCGGGCATGCGGAACTTCTTTGGGATTGGCTTCGGAGCTGCGCTCGGAGGAAAAGGTTTTTGAACAAACTTCTTGGAATCCAAGCCTTTCAATATCGATGGTGCTCCTGGGATTTGGTCGACCCTGGAATTGTAGGTTTCCACCTTTTTGTCATTGGCTTCGATTTTCTTTTCTCCCGTTTCTACCCGTTTTGTCAGTTCCTCGAGCATTTTTATGATCTCGGGGTTAGTACCGGGTTCAGCTTCACTAGGCCTCTCCGTGACTGGTTCGTTTCTGCGAGTGATTTCCCAGGACTGCTCGGGCTCGACTTTGCTGGGGTGCGACTTTGGTTCTGCAGCTGGGCTATCGCTGCCTGTAGCATTTTGAAGATCACTCGCAAGTTGATCCCATCTCCATCACTGCCGTGTGTATTTTGGGCTACCGATCGGACTCCCCCGCATACGTTATTCTCAAGATTGGTAGGCAAATTCACATTGATGGACACATATGAGTTGGCGTCGATTGGGTCCTCGGCAGGAACTCCACTGGGATCGATATGGGGCACTGATAAGTGGAGATTTTGACTACTTATTAGCGCCTTTTAACATTTGTTTTAGTCTAAAAGCATTGAAGTGTGTTACCGAAACTAATAAAATTGTGCAACATTGCAGGAATGCTGGAAGTTGGGCCACCGAGATGAAATCCGACTAAAAAAGGAGCAGTCTATGCACAAGGCAATAAAGGGCATAGAAGCACACAATATGTGGTCCGCAGAATTCCATCTGCGACCGCAAAGAAATAAGGCACAATTAGCAGGCATCTGTACAAATTACAGACCACACATGAATTGTGTGGCCGCAAAAGCTGGGCTAGGATTCAAGATTAGAGAGTATACAAAAAGACCAAGTCCAGAGCCTCAGTGAATTACGGACAACACAAGATTTGTGCGGCCACAGAAGATTGCCTTGTGACCGCAATCTTAATATTGCGGACCGCAGAAGATTATCTTGCGGCCGTTGTTCTAAATCTACGGACAGCAGAAAAGTTGCTCCGCGATCGCAACTCAGAATTATGCGATCACAGAACTCCAGCTCTTGCCAGAAATCTGCGGACCGCGCATGGAATTGTACGGCCGCAGAACCTCCCTAGGGGTAGTTTTGTTCGAGATTTTCAGCCTTGTATAAATAGAAGAGTTTCACAAATTAGGTCAAGTTTTGAACCTCTGAAATTATTGTAGCCATTTTTCTTTGCCATTTTTGGAAGTTTATTTTGCTTTGGTGTATTTTACAATAGATGTAATCATTTTAAGCTTTCATTATGAGTTTAATTAGTCTTTATTCTCTATTTTCTTCAAACCCAAGTATGAGTAGCTAGATTTTTACTAGGATTGTGACCCAACCCTAGTGTGTAAATCTTATGGGTATCTAATTTAGTGCTTGTTTATGATTGGATGCTTAATTATTTAGCTTAGTTAATTCTTTAATTGTGAAATTAATGGTTGTAAAAATTAATTCATGCCTATTTGACGTAGTCTCTACTTGAGAAAGAGAGACATAGTCTAGGATAACTTATCTAACAATAATTGGGTCAATCAAGAGATTGATTAACCCAATTAAAGGGTTCAATCTAGAGATAGTAATAATCCGACTTGAACTTTTATTAACTATTTTGTGTGATACCCATTTGGTCTTGAGAAAGCCAAATTGTGACAAAACTACTCTCTGACCGAGAGGTATTGAGTGGGTAATTTAGAGTTGATAGCTATAATACACCCCAATCAATAAAACAAGTATTAAAGTCTTTATCCCATCAGGCAAACACATAGGTAATGGTCACAACCCTAGGCTTTTTATCAATTTGGAAAAACCTCAAAAACAATTATCTCTAGTCTTCTTTCTTTATTTTGCAATCTTTAGAGTAAAATTAGAAATAGAAAAGAAATCTTCGCGTGGAAGTGCATTCTAGATAATTCAATCACTCACATTGAAATATATACCCATAATTCCCATCTTAGCTCCCTGTGGATTCGACCCCGACTCTTAGTTGGGTTTCTATTATTGCAAATGACTGTTTCATACCTTTTTTGAGGTGTGCATTTGGATGCGATCAATTTTTCCCGTTGTTGCCGGGGAGTTAAAAACGGTGTTAGCTATATATTTGGGTGTGCTTTTGGAGTATCTTTTTTTCCTTCCGTGTTATTAACTTGTTTAAAAAATTGTAGATACAACCATGGCAAACAATGAGCGCGGAAATATTTCTTTGGGGATGTGGACGTTGAGGATGACCAAGTGGATGAGGTTCCTCTTGAACCTCAAGCCAATAGAAGAGGTCGAGTGCTTCGTGACAATGTGCTCGTTCCACCCCCACCTCCACCAGGAGCGGCTCCGCACCGGGTGTTATCCAATGAAGGATATGCAAGCACAATAGTCGCTCCTCTATTAGGGCAGACAACTTTCAAATCACCAATGTGATGCTCACTTTTCTAGAGCAACGAGGTTTCTTCACCGGTGCTCCAAGTCAAAATGCATACAAACATTTGAAGGGGTTTGTGGACACTTGTTGGGGGAGCAAACCGACAAATATCTCTGAGGATACATTGAGGCTAAGGCTTTTTCCCTTCTCTCTACAGGGGAAAGCTTTAGATTGGTTGGAACCTTTGCCGAACCATTCCATTCACACTTGGGATGAGTTGGCGGAAAAGTTTATTTCTAAGTTCATCTCTCCGGGGCACATGGCTACGCTTCAGGATGAAATTTTGGCATATAAGTAAGAGCCGAATGAACCACTACATGAGATATGGGAACGTTATAGAATAATGGTTAAGGAATGTCCCAACAACGATATGACGAAGAACATGAGTTAACAAACTTTCTATCGTGGGATCAACACAACCAACCAATATGCAGTGATTCAACTTACTGGTGGGAACTTCATGACCACGCCTTATGAAGAGGCGTTTAGATGAAATAGAAGAAACATCATCAGCATGGCAATCCCGGGCTAATGTTCCATAAGGTGATCTCAACGTGATCCACTTTCACAAAGAGTTGGATGACCATGGGCAAGCCATTACCGAATTGACTACCACCATGAATCAATTAGAGAAGGCTCAACTTCAACAAGTGCAAAATCCGAAGCAAGTCAATGCCATGGAGGGGGTGAACGTTATGGTGAATAAGAGGAGAACCAAAGGTCCACATGTGCAATATCGAGTGGAGAATTTTGTGCAAGATTATAGTGGTTTGATCAAGATGAGTCTTATAATGACCAAGAAGAGGAGGTGCAATATGTGAATAACTTTCAAGGGTAACGTAACAACTTCCAAAGCCCAAACCAACAACAATGGTGACCTCAACACAATCAAGGCAATTGGAATTCTAACAACTAACGAAATTGGAGTGGTGGAAATAATCAAGGGAATTGGCATAACAACAATCAAGGAAAATGGAGTGGCAATAATTAAGGAAATTTGGGGGGGG